>BJBW01011694.1:0-12446 GCA_004320125.1 Scolopax mira
TGGGGATGGAGTCAGGGACAAGGGATGAGGATGAGGATGAGGATGAGGATGGAGTCAGGGACAAGGGATGAGGATAGGGACAGGGGCAAGAATGGGGACAGAGAGGACAGAGACAAGGATGAGAACAGGGAGGAGGTCGAGAATGGGGACGGAATCAAGGATGGGGATGAGGGTGGGAGCTTGGTTGAGGATGGCGATGGAGAAGGTGACACGGATGGAGACAGCATGGGGACAGGGACGGAGAGAAGTGGGTATGGAGGACACCGTGCTAACACCCTGGCTCTGCTCCCGGGCAACTCCTCCGCTCTGCGTGTGTGTGTGTATATATTTATATCTATAAAGACCCTAGCTAACGTATCGATCAAAGCTCTGGATTTGCTTGGAATTTGGGCTCGTGATGCTTTTTAGCCGCCGCGCTCTGCTGCAGCCGTTACGTGGCCCAAAACCTCTCCGTGGCACCGAGGCTCTTCCAACGGGCATTTAATGGCCACGCTTGGCGGGTTTCTGCTCTCGGCGATGCCTTTACCTCCCGCACGCTTCTCCTTTCAATAATGCAATTACTTCCCCTCCCGAGGAGCTGTCAGAGCCCGTAAACTCCAGCTGCTAAACCGCATTACGCAGCTCTCTCCCGCAGCCCGGGCAGTTATTAATAGTTTATTGATCCCCCTTGTTGGTGAAAAGCAACACACACACACACACACCCCCAGCCAATGCCTTGATATCCGCTGCGTTCCCTTGGGAAAAGGGGTTTGGGATGGTGTGGGGAGCAAGCAGTGAGCCCCCCCCCCGCCCCCTCCTCTCTCCTCCCCAGGCTTCCCGAGGTTCGCATTTCGGACAACGGTCCCTACGAGTGTCACGTGGGGATTTATGACCGAGCCACGCGGGAGAAAGTGGTCCTGGCCTCTGGGAATGTGTTCCTCAACGTGATGGGTGAGTGTGGCCCCACCAGCTGGGTGGGACCTGGGGGGGAAACGGCTGCAGGGTCTCAGGTTTGGGGAGACAGCAGGGATTTGGCTCATTTTCTCATCCCCAGGGATAGGGATGGGGTCAGGGATGAGGATGGGGTCGGGGATGGAGATGAGGATTGGGACATGGACAAGGACAGGGATGAAGATGAGGATGGGGATGAGGAGTGGGTCAAGGACAGGGAAGAGGATGAGGTTAGGAATGGGGATGAGGATTGGGACAGGGATAGGGATGAGAATGAGGATGGGGATGGAGATGGGGATGAGGACAGGGATGAGGATGGGTTTGGGGATGGGGATGAGGATTGGGACAAGGACAGGGATGGGGATGAGGATGGAAACGGGGATGAGGATGGAAACGGGGATGGGGATGGAAACGGAGATGGGGATGAAGATGGGGATGGGGATGGCAATGAGGACAGGGACGGGGATGAGGAAGAAGATGAATATGGGGATGGGGACAGGGATGGACATGAGGATAGACATCAGGATGAGGATGGGGTCAGGGACGAGGATGGGATCAGGGACAAGGATGGGGACGGGAACTGGGACAGGGAGAGGAATGGTGATCGAGACAGGGATGGGGACAGGGATGGAGGTGGGTGCGTGTGCTGACCCCCCAGCTCTGCCCCCCGGCAGCTCCTCCGACGTCCATCTCGGTGCTCGCTGCCGACACACCAGCGCCCTTCAGCCGCTACCAGGCACAGAACTTCACCCTGGTGTGTGTGGTCTCCGGCGGCAAGCCTGCCCCACTGGTGAGCCCCCAGGGTCTTTAATCTTTCATATAGAGATATGAAACAAGCATGAAAAAAATAATATATATATTAAAAAAAATATATATAAAATATATAATACATATCTGCTGCTTTTGGAGACAAAATAAGGCAAATAACTGTCTGATGTCCACTCTTGCCCTGCAGCATCTTTCCGTGTGGGGACCTTGGGAAGGAGCTCCATGTGGAGCCACCCCAGGGGATGGGATGCTGGGGGTGTCCGGGGTGGTGGCTGTCCCCACCGGGCTCACTGTCCCTTTTGTCCCCACACCAGGTGTACTTCAAGCGGGACGGGGAACCCATCGAGGCCACCCCGCTGCCGGAGCCGCCGGCCGGCGCCGGGAGCTGGGCACCCCGTAACCTCCTTCACCGCGACCTGGATGACACCAAGGTGCCGAAATCGCTGGCGGCCGAAGGGGAGGTGGGAGGCGGGGGGCAACCCCTGGCCACGGCGGATCCCCCCCGGGGGCTGGCGGCCGAACGGGGTCCCGTCACCGAAACCATCCCCGAAACCGTGGTGAGCCGGGAGTTCCCACGGTGGGTGCACGTGGCCGAGCCCATCTACTATTTCCGTCACACCCACGCCCCCGTCAGCGACGGGACGGTGGAGGCTCGGGCCACCCTCACCTGGACCCTCAACCCCCAAATCGACAACGAAGCCCTTTTCAGCTGCGAGGTGAAGCACCCAGCGCTCTCCATGCCTATGCAGTCCGAGGTGACGCTCGGTAAGTGTGGGTTTTTTGGGGGGGGGAGAGGGTGTCTTGGCTTTTTTGCAATTTTTTGCACTTTTTGTGGTTTTTTTGTGTGTGTGATTTTTTTCCCCTTTTTTTTATATATTTTTCTTCTTTTTTTACTTTCTTTTTTTCCTTATATTTCTTTTTTCTTCTCTTTTTACTTTCTTTTTTTCTTATATTTCTATTTTTACTTTCTTTTGTCTTATATTTCTTTTCTTCTTTTTTTACTTTCTTTCTTTCTTATATTTCTTTTCTCTTCTTTTTTTACTTTCTTTTTTTCTTATTTTTCTTTTTTTATTTTGCCTTTTTTGCCTTTTTTTTTTCCACTTTTTGCATTCTTTCACTTTTGCTTTACTTTTGGAGGTGGTTTTTTTCAGGCACTCGTGGGTTACATGGGGTGCCACATGGGGCTGCGTGATGACAGGAGGACGTGATGCCAGGGCTCCCCAAAAAAATAGGGTTGAAGCCAGCAGGTTTTGTGGGGGTTCATCAGGCAAGGGGGATGTTAAAGCCAGGGGTGGGGGCTCTGCTGGGGGACCTGCTGCTTGGTGGATCTTTGCCTTGGTTGCCTGCAGGGCTGGTGAGAAAAGTGGTAACCCCTTAATGTTACCTCCTGTGGGGTGTAACTCTGGGAGGAGATGGGACAGAGGAGCTCCCCTGTGCATGTTTGGGGGGGGGCACACCTTCACCCCACAGTGATGTCACCTCCATCCAGCTATACCCAGTCCCGGGAGACCTGAGGACATTCCATCACCCTTGTTGGCCATCACCACCCAACTCATGCCAGTGGGTATTTCTAGGGAGGGGCCAGGTTGGCCCCTGGGGCTGATGAGGCCCCAGATGCCATGGGGTGGGGAGGTTGAGGCCAGGGTTGCCCCATTGGCTCCCAGCTTTCCCAGGACCCTAAAAAAGCAGAAGCTCCCCAAGTGACCATGGGACCTGTTGAACAGAGTTAATGAGGCCCCCTCATTTCTGCCCCATCTTGCCCCCAGGTCAGGCTGGGGGCTCCCCTACCTTCTCCAGCTTCCCCATCAGAAGAGGCTGAGTTCTTCACCAGTGTTATCCAAGCTTTGGGGCACCCTCCTGGGCAGGCTGCCCTATCCTTCCCCCCCTTGAGCCAGGAGGAGAAGACTGGGCTCTGGTCCTGTCCAAGTAGGACACTTGGCTCGCAGTGTTAGCGATGATGCACCATCTCCTGGAGAGCTTCTCCTCGTTGGCTTTCCATCCGTCTTTGGCGTGGACCTCAGTGTGCACAAGCCTGTCAGTGCTTGTGCTCCATCCCTTTTCCTTCAGCTCATCAACTGCCTCAATTAGTGGGAGGTTGGCAGCAACGAGGAGGTCAACGGGAGGTTGGCAGTCAACAAGGAGGGCAGCAGCTCTCTTGCTAATAGATGGCCCTCCTTTATCTGTTCCTCCCCACTGAGCATTACAGCTCTCTCCCAGCATACAACTGGCCAAAAAATAACCCAAGTCCTGCGTTTTCACAGCTTCTGCAGCTTAGGTGTCCACTCTCTGGGCCTCCTCATGAGGCTGAGGCTTTGATGGCTTCCTGCTTTGTCCCCAGAAGCTCCAATACCTGTAACAGCAAAGCTCACCCCACACTGACCTCCCACTCCCACAGCTCTGCCCGTCCCCTAAGATGATCCTCCAGCCTGTGCATCCCACTGGGCAGCCCTCCACCACCAGTTTTTTGGCACCATCACAGCAGATCCCTCATTAGCCCTCTCCCTATGTATAAATAATATATATACACTACATATACTCTGAATAAAAGCTACATTTAAACCAAAACAAACCATTCTCCTCAGTACAGAGAACATTCTTTCAGTACAGACCATAGCATGGTGCAATCATCTGCAGATCATCACCAGAGGGCCAGATCCTGCATGGGTACTGCAGTCCAGGTGCACAGCCATGGTCTCTGGCTCATGTCCATGAGGAGCCTTCTGGGACCTGGGTGCCCTTTCCCAGGACCAGCATCCACCAGCACAGACCAGTGTGCTTTCTGGTGGCTGTTTGTCCCTTTGTGTTGTGTCCGGGGGATATCCAGGCTCAGCCTGGCCCATCCATGGTGACACTTGAATATACAAAAGATGAGGACCCCCCCAGGTTTGGCAAAGCACAACTTCCCTCCTGCCCATGTTTTTGGAACCTGCAAAAGGCTCTTTCCACACAAAGCCCAGGGCTGTCCCACCCCACCCATGGCCCAAAAGGGACATCCAAGCAACCCCCACCCAGCTGGGAGCAAAGAGCAGACACACACACACCCCCCAGTGCGGTGTCACCCCACCATGACTGGCTGCATCACTGCTTCTCCCCACAATGCACCAGGCAAGGACACCCCAAGTCTGGTGTGCAAAAATGGGTCCCCTCCTCTTTACAGGGCTGTCATTTTGTTCCAGCAAGGCTTAGTGGCCTTCTCCCATGTTAACAGCACTTGTGCATGACTTGCCAAGGCCACCTTGTCCTGGGGGTGATTTCCTGAGGTGTCCATCTCCATGGCTTCAAACCAACCTGGCCCGTCTTGATCCCCGTTTCTGAGCAGAGAAGGGCCTTAATTAGGCAATACGTCCTTCACCACCAATGCATCCCATTACAGTCACCTATCAATCTTCCCCTTCATCTGCCTGTGGGGTCCTTGCCTACCTGTCTATCAGTCATTTGGACGTCCGTCAGCCTGTCCATCAATCACTCAGCCCTCAGCCCCATCGGCTGGCACATGCTCCCACCCCCTCACCACGCTTGTTCATCAAACCATCATTAACCCTGGCCAAGGGCACTCTACCAGCACCGGGAACCCCTCTCTCGGCTGAATGTCCCTTCTTGTCCCCTTCCTTTGCAGTTGCTCCCAAGGGGCCGAAGATCACAATGACCCCAACAAGAGCCCGTGTTGGAGACACCGTGCGGATCTTGGTGCAGGGCTTCCAGGTCAGCATCCCCATCCATCGCCATTGCTGTGGGGCGATGCCACACCAACGGACAACCCTTGCATACCCACCAGCACTCTATGGGGTTGGCTTGGTGGCCTTGGGTTGCATCATGGGCCCTACATTGGTGCACCCCTGGGAGTTTTGGCTGTACACCATCCTTGCTCCAGGTGGGAGACCCCATCCCCTACACCCATCTCACAGCCCCCCATCTCTCCACAGAATGAAGTCTTCCCCGAGCCCCTCTTCACCTGGACCCGGGTGGGGAGCCGGCTCCTCGACGGCAGCACCGAACATGATGGCAAGGAGCTGGTGCTGGAGCGGGTGCCAGCTGAGCTCAACGGCTCCATGTACCGCTGCACTGCCCAGAACCCCCTGGGCTCCACCGACACCCACACCCGGCTCATTGTTTTTGGTATGATGGCACCATGGGGTCACCCCTCCCTCCATAAATCCTCACTCATCTCTCGCATCCCTCCTCAATAACACTGTCTCTCTGCTATTTCTTTTCCATTAGAAAACCCAAATATTCCAAGAGGAACAGAGGACTCCAATGGTGAGTAGTGGTATTGACCTGAAATTTGACCTGAAACCCCCCAAGGAGGGAAGAACCATGCAGAGAGCGTGGTCCATCCAGATGCCCAAGCCCTTGGCCATCTCTCCTTGCCTTTCTCCAAGCCCTTGAACATCTCTCCTTGCATTGCCCCAAGCCTTTGGCCATCTCTCATTGCATTACCCCCTCAAGCCCTTGAGCATCTCTCCTTGCATTGCCCCAAGTCCTTGGCCATCTCTCTTTGCCATGCCCCAAGCCCTTGAACATCTCTCCTTGCCTTGCCCCAAGCCCTTGGCCATCTCTCATTCCATCACCCCCTCAAGCCCTTGAACCTCTCTTCTTGCCTTGCCCCAGGCCCTTGGCCATCTCTCCTTGCACTGCCCCAAGACCTTCAACATGTCTTCCTCCATGGCCCCAAGTCCTTCCCTTTGGCAGGAGGGATGTCCTTGCAGGGCCCTGCAGATGCTCCCCACAACATCCCTGACCTCTGCCTGGCCCACACAAGCTCCATGTGCTTTGGATGCCTTCAAAAGAAGCAGTGACCGCATCCTACTTGGAAGCCCAGTGGCGAGACGCTGCTCCCTGACCTCTCCATCCATTTCTCCTCCTGCCCAGGTTCACTTACCGGCCACTGCGGCTTCAGACTAGTTTTGGCGCTCACCCTAACAGTGATCCTGGAGCTAACGTGAAGCTTCACCTGCCTCTTCCTCCTCCTCCTCTTCCTCCGTACGGCTCCACCTGGCATTTACACCTCCATCAATCGGTTCTCTCGCGCTCTCTCTCTCTTCCTTTTTTTTTTTTTTCTATACTATTTACAGTCTCAGTCTCTTTCTGTCTGTGTCTTGGCTTCCTCAGACAATTTAATTAAAAGGAAAAAGAAAAATCTCCCCTGGTAGAAGGCTGTGCTTAATGTTTTGCCTTGTGCTGGGGAACCCAGAACCGTTATGGGGTACCCAGAGACTTTGCAAGGTCCTGGGGGGGTTGAGGGAGATGTGTCTATTATTCTAGGTCCAGATTTCCCCTGGAAAAAAATCCATTTACACCATTCCCACAGCACCGAGCTGCTCCAGGTCTCAGCTCCCCAGGGTAGGGAGCATGAGGGATGTGTCCCCATCATGAAAGGATGTCAGGGATGTGTCCTACGTGTGGACAATGGCACTGTGAGCCTGAAAGCTGTGGATCACTGGTCTTGGTTGGGGCAAACAGGCTTTGCTGGGAGATGGGCACCGTGCACAACCCTTGTCCTGGGTTGGATGGTCAATCTCTAGTGATAGATGGCTCCTGGCCCAAAATGTCAGCACTGACACACAACCAGGCAGCACCAGGACAGAGACACCACCTGGGCTTAAAACACTGCACCCATGTTTGGCCCATGCCACCCTCCCCATCCCTCTTGGCTAATTGTCTCCATGGAAACAGATAATGGTACCCCAAGCCCACTCCCAAGCACAGCACTAATCCTGCTGCAGGATGAGGGGTTATTTTTGCAAAAAAAAAACCAGGTGGTTTTGCCTCAATCCTACCCAGTGCTGGGGGATGCAGGCAGTTTGCCAGGCTGCTTTCCCTCCCCGTGGTGCCCCGAGAGCATCCAGCCCTGGACCAGGATCCCTGGGGAGTGGATGGGGGGGGGGGGGGGGGGTGGACACGGGGGGAGAGGAGCCTGAGGATGGGACGCTCCCCTGCCTTTTCCTCCGGGAACTTTTAATCCTAGAGGATTAGCCAGCAGCCGTGTGGCGCTTCATCTTAAGCCCTGTACGAGTGCTAAGCATTATTATGACTATTATGATTAATTATTATTAAGCAGATTCAGTCCCTACCATGCTCCGTTGCCAACCTCGCTGCGAGCGCTTTCTGAACCTCAAAGGAGCTGAACAAACACGCGGCGGCTCAGGAGTTTCTTTCCACACGTAATACTTTGGGCTGGCAGGAACTCAAAGGCTGCAGTTGGCTGGAATGGAGGAGGATCAGAGGCTCCTCTTTCATCCCGGAGCAACGAGCATCCCAGGATCTGAGCATCCCTTCCGACCAGCTGCCCAAACCCCTGAGGCCTCCCCGACCGCTGTCACTGCTTCAACCCATTGCATCTCCCTGGGTGAGAAGGAAACCTTCATTTTTTGGGGGGTGGGAACCTTTATTTTTTAGGGGAACCTCTATTTTTTAGGGGAACCTCTATTTTTTAGGGAAGTCTGCGTGACTCGGTTTACCCCCCATGCTACTAAGCAGGCAGGAGAACTTCCCCCCCACACACACACACAAAGCACGGATGCTTCTCAACCTCCTCTGGATCAGAGATGCTCCAGGGGCCTCATCCCAACGAGATTAAACAACCATTAAGCCTTCTCGCTTCAAAAACACGGGATTTACAGACGCCCAAACCTCCATTTAAATGCAAATGTGGCGGTTTTAGCCCAGAACCATGGAAATGAGGAGCATTAGAGAGGCAGTGCCACCATCAACCAGCTTGGTGCCATCTCAAGAAGGATGTGACCTCCCCATCCAGCAGCTGGGAGAGGATCGGTGGGCTCTGAGGGCCCATATCCCAAATCCACCCCTCTGTGTCCATTTGGGATGCTTAGCTCTTTCCCACGGTGACAGCTCAGGATGCAGGACGGAACCTTCACGGCTAAAGCGATGACCGAGGGGACACAGGAGTCTCTCCTCATTTGGGGCAGAGATGCTGCCAGAGATGCTTTCCCAAAATGTCCCTAAAGCAACAAAGGACAGAGAGAAGCCACCCCACCCTGGAGATCCAAAGAAAACCTCCCACTACGTGCAGGACCCTGCCTTCACCTCCCACCTCCTCTCATCCTTCACTTCCCATCCCTGTCCTCCCCATCCCCATCCACCTTCCTACAGGTAATTACGAAGGACATCAATTAAGTCCCTGGCTACCCTACCACCACCACACACCCCGTTGTTTGAGGACCTGGCAGTGAATAATGCAGGAGGTTGGAGGGGGAAAAGAGCTGCTCGGGGTGTTTCATTATTGATGAGCGATGACAGATCCACGGCTGACAACCTGCCTGAGAGATATGATTAGTTTGTAAAAAATTAATCGCGCTTCTTAGGGATGACGCGAGCTGAAAACCCCAAGGAGCGGCGTTATCGATGTTCCCTAATTTCAGGGGACTTTGAAAAGGTTTTAGCCAAATTTGGAGGAGGCAATTACATTCAATTAGAGTCACAAGCGCCGAGACGTCACCGCTGCTCAGAGACACCGCTGCTCTCCTACACTGCTGCTCGTCCTCCTCACCTCGAGGCATCGATAAATATACATTTATACCTCAGACCTGCATTTTTGCCACGGGGATCCTCCTTTTCCACATCATCCCCCACAGCTCAAGCTCAGCAATCGGGCTTTGGGCCTCCCATCCTGACTTTTGTGAAGAGCTGCCCGCTGAAAACCCCCTCCTGCCCCATCTTTCACCCTCCCGAGGTCCATAAAAGCCCACCGACGGTGAGGATAACCACACTCATCCTGGTACAGGGCTCATCCGAACCCCTAACCCTTTGGGATATTAAGGTGGGGATTAAAAAACCCAGGGATGCTCTGGCCCCGCAGGGCTGGGAATGTTGGTGGGAGCGATGGTGGGCTTTTTAGTGCATCCCCTGCCTCCCCCCACCTCATTACCAGGCAGTGACTGCGGTGGCCGGGTTCACAGGGCCACCAAGCACATCCATAATTCATACTTCCCAGCTCATGAACGCAAGGATCTCTGCAGCTCTACCTGCAGATTAAAAATGGCAGCGGTGAGAGATGAAGGAAGCCAGTGGCAGGGCCACACGCGGGTGGCCAGACCCTTTGCCAACTAGCCGAGCTCCAAAACACGTGCCCAGCCTCCATGCATGTCCCCCTCACCCCGGCGACACCCTCAGCTTCAGGACCCTCTACATTTGCAGGCAGGAAGGATGTGTTTTCCCAAAGGTTTTGGCTGGACTAAACTCCCTCAGCAATGCACTCGGGGTCTCCATGCCACATAGGATGGAGGGGAGCCCCTGGATGGGGTTTGACTGGAGGATTTTTGGCCCCCGGGGCCAAGCTCAGGATGCAACCCAGCAAGATGCACCAGCCCAGCTCTTAATCTAAAGGTCCTCATTCCCCCAGCCTCCTCATTGCTGCATTGCCCCATCTGAGGTGACAACTTCTCAAACATCCCCCTAAAAGCCGTGCAGGGATGTGCACGGGGGTCCCCAATTCCCAAGATCATCCTCTTTCTTTATACATATATGAATATTACACGTGGTCCTCCACCTAACAAGCACCCACAGCAAGTCGAGTGGCAACTACACAACCACCCCCATCCCCTGGGGCACCACCACCACGTCCCCCTTGTGAAGCCCTCAGGAGAAAAGCAGCACCTCGACATGGGCCTGGAGGTCATCTCAGATGCTGGTGACGGTGAGGAACGTGCCCCAGGGAGGTCCCCGTGTCCCTCGCCATCACAAAAGGCAGCCCCTGAGCTCGCACTGGTGAAGATCAGCTGCCGCACGGTGCTCGCACAAGGAGCACGAGCTCACGAGCACCCACCACCCCTGAAGGACCCACGGCGAGACCCCCCACGCTGACCCCCCCAGGCAGGACCCATCACACCCACGCTTCATACAAGGAGCTGGTTTAGCATCCCCTGGGCTCATTTCTGTGGCAAATCCCACCGGATTGGGATGAAGGGGCAGGGCGGGGGGGGCAGTACCTGCACACAAACAGGAGCAGCCCCCCACACCACATCACACCCCCCCACATTTTGGCTGTTTCTTTGCCACCTCGCAGGGCCTCCTCTCTTTATGTGTCTCTCAGCATGTGGGACGGTCTCCTTGGGGAAAAGGAAATTAATTTTATCCCTTTGAATTCAGCTCGTTTAGCGGCAGCTGCAGAGGGATGTCATTCCCCAGGCCCCCTCCTTTCCAACTCCCCCCCCCTCCCCCAGACCAGGACCCGACTGCCTGGGGGACAATGGGGACAGCAATTCCCCTAAATCTTTGAAATTCAGATCAGAGCCAGACACATCACCGACAGCTTTTGGGGGTGTGGGGGGGGTGAAGAAAGAAGCAAGTGTGACGCTGCCTGGCACCCTCCGTGCCTCAGTTTCCCCAGAGTGACTCCAATCCCCACAGACATCCCACACATGGCAGTGTATCGCTTCGAAATGAGGACTCACATCTCTCCCATCCCTTCCCATCCCAAATTTCTTCCCTGTCCCCATGTTTTCATTCACTTTCCTTAGCTCATCCCTCTCCCTGTGTGCACGGACCCTGAACGTGGCTGCCACCAGCTTCAGTTTCACTCCTGCCCTTATTTGCTCTTCGGTGATGGACTTTTTCCCCTCTCCCAAAGCCCCCCCGGCTCCTTTTCCACCAGCTCTTAATTCCCCTGCTGCTTCCAAGCTGCCCTCAGAGAGACCCCAGAAGCTTTCAGGCTATTTCCCGTCACCCTTCGTTAGCTAGCGTGCCACAAACGAAGGTTACCAAATTAGTCACCCGCAGAGCAGCTGCTCGGCGTCAGACCAAAGGTCTGCCCAGCTCCGGGGCTGCATCTCCCTCCTTTCCCCGCACCTTCCCCCCAGGGATGGGAGACCTTTCCTGGACAAAACAACTTCTTTTCACCTTTTCCTTGCACGATCCCTTTCAACGAGCCGAAGAAAGGAGGAGGTGGAGATACTTTTCCTCCCTTTGTGCTTCTTTTTGCTTTCCTCCGAGCCTCTCTAACTCTTAGCCGAGTTTCCCAGGCTAATAAAACCGGTTCTGTGTCACCACCTGTGGGCTGCACCATTTTTTCCCAACCCCCCCCCACCAGGAGCCCAACCCATCCCAAACACTCAAAGCTTGTCCTCAAACCTCCTGCCAGCTTTGCCCGCTCAAAGTCACCTTGCTCCTGAACCTCCAGCTCCTCGCTCCGGGGCTCGCTGGGCAATCATTAATCGGGCTTCGCCGCATTCCTGGCATGGAAAAATGCCCCGGTGGGTAGCCCTGCCCTGGCAGTCCGACATGCAGCTGGCTGGCAAGCTGGTCCTCTCCGCCGCTGCTCTGCTCCTCCTGACTTTGGCATACAGGTTTTATAAGTCCCGCTCACTTGCCGGGGGCAAAAACACACCAGCCGAGGCGAGAGGAGAGCCGCGGGAAAACGCCGCCCGGGATGAGGATGAGGTGGGGTTGCGGCGGAGGAAGGTGTTTGGGAAGGAGGTGAGGAAGAACGGTGGGGAAGGGGAAGAGAGAGTCCCCCGGACACGGTGCACGCCTCCCCCGGAGGATCGAAGGCTGCCAAGGGGTGAGGAGGAGGAGGAGGAGGAAGGAGGGGAGATGGTTTACGATCCGGGGTTGATTTGTAGGAAAGTGGGGTTGGCTGGGAGGGGAAGTGAGCAGGGAAACAAGCTGGGAAGCAAGTTGGGAAGTAAGTGGGAAAGCCAGCCAGGAATAGAGGCGGGAAGTGATCTGAGAAGTGAGTTGGGAAGTAAGTTGGGAAGCAAGGCAGGAATCCAGCCAGGAATTAAGTCGGGAAG
>BJBW01011697.1:0-34597 GCA_004320125.1 Scolopax mira
TGTCATCCTGGGAAGAATATAGGGACATTGCCCACCTGTGTAGGGATGAGGTCAGGAAGGCCAAGGCACAGCTAGAACTGAACTTGGCAAGGGATGTAAAGGAAAACAAGAACGGCTTCTACAGGTACATTAACCAGAAAAGGAAGGTTAAAGAAGATGTACCCCCCATAACGAGCAGCAGTGGGGAACTTGTATGATGAACTTGCAAAGCCACTTTCCATGATATTTGAAAAGCCATGGCAGTCAGGTGAAGTCCCTGCAGACTGGAAGAAAGGAAACATCATCAACCTGGTCTAGTTGGAGGTGTCCCTGTGACTGCAGGGGGGGTCAGACTAGATGACCTTTGAAGATCCCTTCCGGCCCAGATGATTCTATGAAGAGTATCCATCACCCTTCCAGAGTCATGCTGCATCATACAATCCTGCAGTCACAGCAAAACTAGTAACTCTTCCTTTGGCAGACAAGTTAACTACATTGTTATTGTTGATCTATACCTTAAAAGTACCTCATTATTTACCTAAGTGAAAAAGGGGAACTGGAATTTAACATCCTAGTTTAACTATCAGATGAACACAAATATTAAGAAAATATATTTGGACAGTTTATTTAAGGCTAAGCTCTCCCTAGGTTTGTATTTTCGAGTGGACAAGAGCAATTTTCTGCTCTTTATAAGCAGAATGTATTCCAACAGCTTTGCTACCTGTGCACAACATGCCATGGAACACAACTTCCATCTACAGAAAAATCTAACTATGACATCCTAGAACCTAGAGTCTAGTTATGCACGTCTGTAGACATTTTTTGCCACCAGAGAGCATAAACTTAGAAAACTATTTTCCACAGATTTTCTAAGACATTCAGGATGTCCATGAATTCCACAAAAATAATCTGAGTTTTTCCTCTACAACAAGATGACATTGTCTGTATCAGGAAAGGCATCATTCTACATCCTTCCGTATTTTTTAAGTTTTGATGCTGTAAAACTTGTACAAAAATGGTAGAATAAGAAACCAGGTGGTTTGAATCATGCCCTATCAGTTCTCACAGGCAAAATTTATCTCCCCTAGGTGGCACTACACCACTACTTCAATTTCCGACTTAAAATCCTCTGAGAACACACTTGCTCACCAACACAGGATATACTTGTATTGTAAGTATCTTTGATGTGCTGAATTCTAAACTCACCTCATCACCTGCCAAAGATACCCGATTAGCTGATTTTGTTAACATTACAACGAGATCTCTTCCAGCAATCGAAGGATTCATTAAAATAGGTTATTTCAGCACCAGCACCAGAACTGGTGCTCCTGGTTTAGGCAGGAGAACAAGACACCATTTCTGTTACAAAATTGGAAGAGGAAGAGAAAGCCAAATCTGAAGTTCTGGTTAAGTATCAAAAATATTTAATTTTTAATATTTTTTTTCTTCTCCCTCTCCCCCTTCTCTTTTGCAGTCTCCAGTTTCTGGCGATGCTGCTGTGGTACTACTAGTATGACACATTACACATCTGATTATAAGCTATAAAATAACCTACTTATCAATTATAAAATATCCACAAGTTTTCTTTATTTATTGTTTTCCATTCAAAATATGTGCACCCTCTTCCCCCAAAAAAAAATAAAATCAAGCACATAGTTCTCATCACTTCCAGATTTGGAATCAGAGTCAGCTTTTATTTCGATCACAGACAGCTGAGTACAACTACTGTCCAGCATTTTTCAAATCTAAGGTTGGAATGCTAAAATACAAAGCACCATGTAACTCTCCCTCAAGAGTTTTTGGAAAGAGTTCAGCAGTGGAAGCAACATCTGCTATCAAGACTTTTTACCATTTAAATCTATTGCAGAACATTCTCCCTGCATTGTTCCCAATAATTCTTTTTTAAGCACAGAGTAGGATTATTCAGTTTTAACTTCTCTCCAATCAAAACTGAAACAGGAAGCTCTTGCAGTAGAAGCTAAAGTACAAGCCTAAATTCATATGGAATTTGTTACAGTAAAAACAAAACACCTCAGATTGCATGATATGATTTTGTACTAATTTTTTTTAATATCTGTGGAAAACATTTTCAGACATTAAACCAATTCCAATATGACTTTTTTAAAGATTGATCTACTGCTCTACAGTCTTGAAACTAGGAACCTAGAACCACTAGACCCTAGTTTACAGATTATAACTTCTGTGCAAGGCCTGAGAACAGGTAAGTATCTAATTTGTATTTACTCCCTGCTTCAAAGTATGAGTTAGAATCAGCTGGAGTTACGTGGCATTAGCCTATGCATTAATGATGCATAAGAGATGTAAACCTACTGTGTCATGGGTCACATTTTTAATATTAGAGCCAGGATATGTTTGTATTTATTGCTAAACATTTTATGACAAGTTGTATCCGCAATGCAGGGCAAAGCTTCATCTATGGTTGAGGTTAAGAGTTGCTGCCATGATACAACTGCTAAACAAGCCCAACCTGGCAAAGTAATTTCAAACATACCTAAAAATTTACAATTATGCATTTATCACATGTGCTTTTGTCTCTGCTACATAAAACTGCTCATGAGAAATCTTAGTAGTTAGTTTCATCTCCAGTTGCTCTGGATCTAAATTAAGATCTAGATGAAAACCAAACCAACCAAACCACAACAGTCTTCTTTCATGCTCCACTACAAACCTTTCTATTACACACAAGTTTGAGATACCCACCTGGCATCAAGTATAGTGCGTGTGAAATATCGAAGGTACTTGAAAATGGACATTGAATCTTGAAGCTTTAAGATCTCCTCTTCTTTGTATTTGAAAAGTGCCAGAGCAAATCGGAATATTACCTGATATAATAATAAAAAAAACCCACACACAATGTTTGGTTCTTTATAAGAACAGAATGCACTGATTCTCATTATGCATTATAAACTCAAAGGAAAAGTGATACTCTTCCTACAGGCTGCATCTGAGCTCTCCCTTGATCTTCCTTCCCTGCCCCATCCCTCCTTTCCAAAAGCTGCCAAAACCAGTATGAAACACATGAAATTCCCACCCCTTAATTTGAGATAGGAGCACAAAGAGTCATACTTTTGTTACTTGTACTTTAAATGTCTGCATAAATAAAACAAATGGTGCTGCAGAGACAAACTAAACATTAGCGCATGGTTATAACTAATTTTTACATCTTTGCAATACTTTTAACTTCTGTCTCCTTCACTTAAGCTTTCTTCTTTATAAAAGTAGCTCTCATTTTGATATAATTACTTAAAACTGATTGACAGCTGCATTTAGGAGTAAACAGCACTGTCTAAAACTTTTTTTTAACTTTTGAAAAAGAAAGTCATCGCTGAAAGGAAAATACTTAGTATTTAGAGTTCTTCCATGTAACTCAAGCTTTTACTTGCAGAACACAGATAAAACTGAAAATGTTTTGACTTGTTTATTTATACACATTTTCTCCCTTTTTTCTTACCAGCAATTTCAAAAATCTTTACCCGAATTTTTGTGAAACAACCTTCCTTCACCCTGCACTCAATGACACCAACATGTTTTGTTATCAGGTAACAACTAGAAAAAACTTAGCTCATTCTGTTCACCTTTGGTCCCTCATACAGAAAGGAGTCCCAGACTTTAAAAAGGATGTCGCTAACCACACTGTCCACAAATACCACAAGAAACCAGTTGAAAGTTATAAGAGTGTAGTCAACTTTGTATTGCTCAAAATGAGCATGCAGCCGTGGAAGCTTCTCACTCATTAAATCCTTGAATACTCGCTGATCAACCTAAAGAGATGACAAACAGGACATTATTGCTCCTACGTTCTTCAACACAGCAACACTTCAAAGCAGGGCTGTTGCCAATCTGTAAGTTCAAGTTTATCAAGAGCTAACCAAGAAACCCAGGACAGCCTAGTTGAAACTTCTAAGGACATCCACCCAAAAACATCCATGGCCACCCCAACGCACACCATCCTTGCTGACACGACCTTTTGCTTCTCAGTCCACCCCCAGTCTCACATGCAGATGTCGAGTTCCTGCCACAGGTGACCAGTGCTGCACAGGTGCAGCAGCACCAGAGCAGAGAACAGGCGGAGGGAGGAAGCAGCACGTACCAGAGCATCACCTGGAAGCAGGAGCCCTACTGCTCACCCCCACTCTTCTGGAGAGCCCATAACCCACACACTACCTCCCCTCAGTTTTGAGTCAAGAAATGTTAAATCAGTTCAGTCAATGTTGTAAAGCTAGTAATCAGAAGAGGGGTTAAGGACTGGAGCTCCAAACAAGTCACTGAACAGTAATTTCAGTGTTAGAGTCCTTGTCCAAACAAGGGCTCCAGTGCCTGGAACTCACCTCTGTCAACCCAGCACCCCCCCCCCAGAAAGACCTATTGGACACTTTCTGACCGTGTGCATTTTACAGGACCAGGCTTTATTTTGGCAGAGCACGTACCTGAGATCCTAACAGTGTCTTAGTATAATAGTCACGAGGCATGAAAACTTCCACTATTGCTACTAGACACCAAAAAGCATCTTCCTGTTCCAAGTACAGAAGTGCAATTGCTACCAATCTGAAAATAGGGTTTATTTGGAGAAAAATATTATTATAGTATCACAAAATATATCAATAACAATTACAATAAAGCCTTTGTCTCTGTTCATCAGAGATAGATGTACTAACAGGAGAGAACTGAACAGCAAAGCTGCCAATGAAGTTTAAGATGGGGCACTGAGATCCCTTCTCAGCCACACCAAATATTTTTATTCAGTTAAATAAGAAAAGAGTGATTTGCTAGAAGCCATTTTTCCAGCAATTAAGGCAAAAATTCTTCTAATTATAGAAGCTTCCAAGTCCTAAATTTAATGCTCCAATTCCCAGAATTTCATTTTTTTTATTGAAGAGGAGAAAGAACAAATGGTTCTTGCATTTCACACAGAACTGTTCTAAATTTAGAAAAATCCTTTCTAGCAAGTTTATTTTATAGTCATTAAGATAAATGGAAGTAATACTTCTGTGTTTCTCTACTATTGCCTTTTAAGGAAGAGAAAAGCCCTAAAATTTTTGGAAGACTAAACTTGTTCTAAGAATTTCTTAAAGTAGAGAAGAAAAAATAGAGAAAGTTAAAAACTGCAGTATTCCTGCTTTTCCTGTTTCCAACAAGTATTATGAAGAAAAAAAATAACAGAGAACAACTTAGTGTTGCTGGTAGTTGTTTGAATATGAAAGGTTGTTTCCAATATATTTCTCCAAGTTTTATTTCTGTGTGCAAGAGGAGTTTGTTAGAACATGAACCACTTCTGATGTTGCAAAGCTTAAGATCAACATTTAAAAGCCTAAGAGGACTAAAGCAAAGACTAAATATTTAATTTGCTTTTAACTTCGCAAGCATACTAAATGCAGAAATATTTACAGTAAAAACAAAAATAAACCAAAAAATGTCCCAGGAGAAAATAATGCCCACAGAAAGTTCAAATTTAGCAAAAGCACTTCTAACACCTAGTCACCAGAGACATAGCTCCAACAGCTGTGCTCTTTACACATCTTGTGACACTCCAGTGACAATATTAATACAGAAATGTATGATTTACGTACAGAATGCAATCACTAGTGATGAATACTCACAAAAAGGAATAATTACTACCTCTACTACTGCTACCACCTTGCTACCTCTACTATGTTATTCACTGCTTTCAGTCTACTACTATTTCAGTGCATTTTCAAATGACAAAACTGCTCTAGTTATGGTCTTTTACCCTCTTCTAGTACATAAATTAGCGCAAAAATTGACACGGGGATGAGGTGGGGAGTTAGACTAACACACTTCCTTCAAATAAAACCTTCCTTTACTACAGATCTCAAAGTACCAAAACTATTTTGGCAAACACCAATTCCAATGACTTGTAACCATCCTTAAACTGATTACTGCAATTCTGATTGAAGACACCCTGAGGGAAATACTGAAATTTGTGCCCTTAACAGTATGTGTTTATTTCTGCTTGCTTTAAAAAAAAAACCCAAAATGAAATTATCGCACACAGAAGCAAGATCTCCTACAACCGACACAAAGACATTGTAAAGGTACCTTTAAGTAGTACATTTCTTATGTCAGCTAATTCCACTGATTTTACAAGTTTCATTGTCCAAGTCTTTTATTTTTTATTAAGTGATAGCTATTTGTTTTTTAAAACATTTTAAGTTATGAACATAAAACCTGTAAGACAAATTGCTGTCCAAAAGCACGTTGCTATACATGCGAGCTGAAAAGCTTATTAAGTTTTTTCACTGCATATTTATAACTCAAGATTTGCAAAACCTTACCTGTTGAGCCCTTGGCAATATCCTATATCAGGATTTCTCCACGAAAATGCCAGTAGCACATTTCGCAGCTTCTGGATCCCTTCGGATGTTGGAGAGGAATAATGCTTGTTGTTTGGCAAAGTTCTCAAGAGATCCAACTCAATTTGTTTAGATGCAGGATTTTGTTTTTCCAGAGCATTCTGAAGCAAGGTTTGGAAGTACCCAGGAACAGCACTGTCCTTGAATTTTTTAACATGGAGATTGACACACCACTTCCACATCTTGGAACGATGTTCGTGTGGAATTCCAGATCGGATAAGGTTCTTCAGTTCTACACAGCGTATCATCTCTCTATTCATTGTGCTCGCAAGATAGTTTTCCCATTTTACCCCTGTGGAGATCTCTCTATTTTCACTGAGAGAAAGCGATCTCAGGTCCAAAGCTCGTGATTTTGCTACTAGTTTCTCTTCTTCATCATCCTCTGGGACTGTTTGAAAACCATATATATCATATTCACTGAAATGGAAGGGAAAAAGAAAAAAGGCTTTAAAAAAAGAAAGTGTTCGGTAGCCCTGAAACTCTCAAGTTCCCGTCCTAAAGTCACTTCAAACATCTCTCAAGCCACTCCCCATAGTTTTCAAGTTTCAACAATTATAAAACATTTTTCTAAAATATACCCTTTATTTAATAATTATTCTTATAATCCCATATACAAAAGACTTTGTGCCCATATTCCAATATATATTACTACACAGACTAACCAATTTATTTAAGAACATGGTCAAGTTAAAATGATCCCATCTCTTCCATAGCTCACCTGCAGCAGCTATATGGCAACAGTTTTATACAATCTCTCAAATAAAACAATAAATGTATTGTTTTATGTATAGGCAAAAGGATCTCATGATGAAGGTTATTCATGAAGGGAAATACATTAAAAAGCTCAAATCCAGCAAATATATCCCCACTGTCTGTTTTCCAGTGTTAGAATCACACCCACTGGCCAAGACAGAAATATGTTTATTTTAATAGGACCATATTACCTGACCAAGTGTGGTTTGAAAAACGCTTGCTCTGGTTGTTCACTACTTTCTGCTTTCAAGGCATCTTCCAGTAACTGGGTTATGACCTCACGAGCAGGACTCTGCTCCTCAGAACAAACAGGAGTTTTCATTTCTTGAAGCAAGATCAAATATTTACTTTCTATCTGACAGAGTTTGGCTTCCAAGCTCGTATACTGCAGAAAACAATAGATAATATCATTAAGTCTTCAGAAAATTACTCTGTGCCACTTCTTTTAAGATTTGGTTCAATATTATTCTACTAGTTTATGTTGCTTAGAAACCTGTAAGTGAAGAGCAGTCAGCTTTACATTCCCATTTTTGTAGCACCAAAAACCATAAAAGGTTTAATTAAGAAAAAATTATCTATATATTTTATTATATTACTGTAAAATTCTGTATTTACTGTACAAGGTTGAGAAAGAAACCTCAGATACTTGTGGCTTTTTACATGAAGTCTTTTCACGCAGAATAGTAGAGTAGAGACTTTCTACCACATATTTTTACATGCAGAAAATCTAAGCAAACTGTAATTATCATTACAAAGGACAACTCAACCATTTTGTGCTTTTAAAGGAACAGCTTTAGTCTGTGCATGTTTGAACAAAAAGAACTTAAACAGAACTTTAAAAACATGAGCTGGGTAACAGCATGTAGAAATTGTAAACATGCACCTCCGAGCCAGAAATACAACATTGAGACCTGGCTGCTGTGTGCATTGTTTCCAAAAAAAAAAAACCCAAACCACAGCTACAGGTATCTTGCCTTACCGACAGATAGGTGCATGTTGTCCCAGCCCCAAGCAATGGAAGTCTTTGTTACTTACCCACGACTTGGAATCATAGAATGGTTTGGATTGGAAGGGACCTATGAAGGTCATCTAGTCCAACCTCCCTGCCACAGGCAGGGACATCTTCAACCAGACCAGGTTGCTCAGAGCCCCATCCAACCTGACCTGGAATGCTTCCAGGGACTGGGCAAACTGGGCCAGTGTTTCACCACCCTCATTGTAAAAAGTTTCTTCCTTCCATCTAGTCTAAGTCTACCCTCTTTTTAGTTTAAAACTGTTAACCCCTTGTCCTATTGCACTTCTCTACACTCAAATTCACCTACACAGAAACACATTTCCAGTTACATTCACCATACCGTAGTCATCCTTTGCACTCAGAAGGTGAAAGCAACATAGCAAATCCTTACACGTCCTGTCTTTGTAATAATTTTCTTGAGGTATGCAAGTCTTAGTTCTGAGGAAACAATGCTTTCAGAAATATACATGCCAGTGTTCCTAAGTTATGAAAAAGTTCCACTTATTTCAGTCAATTACTTCTTTCAAGAATCCATTCAGAAAGATTTGTATGTAGAAGACTGGGCTGGGGGGAAATTTTTTTATTTATTTTTAAGCTATCATATTTAATACATTTATTATTCAATTCAATTCTATTCAATTCACTTTAAGTCATTTCAATTCTACATTTATGTTCCCCGAGTAGGTTTACAACTGAATTTTTGAAAACCACTCTAGACATTGCAAAAATGAAAATAGGCTGTGTTATTCTGACCTTTGCCTGCCATTCTCTCTCTCTTGCTTCTGCGTTTCTTCGTAGAGCAGAAAGTTCCAAAATCTCCTTATTTAAAAATTTATTCTGGGTCTTATAACCCTGGAGATTATCCTGTTGATAAAAAAAAAAAAAGGCAAACTGGATTTTTAATAAAAAATACCTTACAAACAGCAAAGGCCTACCAGAGAAAGTATACTTATAATTAAAAAAAATATCAGTATCAAATCAAATATTGTTTCAGTTCTATTTTCTTAAACTTCCCAGGCTCATGTTTAGGAAAGTAAATTATGAACATTTATACATAGTTGAAATGACTGACTTGTATTCCAAGTCCCTTGGAATGTTAATCGATTTGGAACACATTATTTATGTATTTTGGAATACAAAAAGAAAGCATGTTTAGAGCAAAATGGCTAACTCCAGTAACTCCATTAAGAACTAACAACACATTCGCTGAAGTAGTTTAAAGGGAAAAAATAAAAAGGCATTGATAAGATCAGGAGCAGCATTAGTAATACAGGTTCTTGTACAACTCCTTTTTTCTCTCCTCGGACCACCCCTTTGCCATTCCACACACTCTCTGTTTCCTCACTTTTATTCAAACAAACTTGTAGATATCGAAAATAAGGCAGCAAGCTTTATGGCTGCCTTCCTCCATACTTATATTTACCCCTTACCCAAGTCTGTATCAAGACTTGGAAAATCAAAGATACTTTTTCCTGTCCCTTTGATTACTTCTCATATCATCCCTCCTCCACACCAGTGATTAAATTACTGCAAGCATGGGACACTGTACTACAGATGTACAGACCAGCTCAAAGTACAGAGAAGTCCCATTGAGATTGCCATACAAGAGTTCAAAGCGTAGATCACAAGCAGAGAAAGCCTCAGTTGATGAGTATTGTGGAGAACTGCTGCAGTGTCCTGCTCACACAGAACAGCAGATTAGAAAGGAGGTGGTTTTGATTTTTTTTTTTTTCCAGCAAGCAGATTCCCCTTATCCACCAAGACAGAGACACTGCTCTTACTTTTAGTCTGTCCAGTTCCTGTAGTTCCTTATTTGTACAGGCAGCCATGGAAGAATTTACTGCTCCACTCTGAGCAGATGTACTGTCCTCACATTCACTGAGTTGACGAGAGAGTTTCATGATCACTTCATCTTTAGCCTGGATAGTTTCCATCAACATACCCAGCCGCTCATTGAGTTCTCCAACTTTACATTTCAGATTTTTTACTTCCTGCTGGAGACTGTCTTTTTCCACATTTAACTTTTCAAGCTGGTTGTTGAGACCCAAAATCTGGTCATCTTTTTGGTGCAACAGCTCTAATTTGTCTTTGGGGACCCCCTCACAAAGCCGGCTTGCAAAATATTTATCATATTGGGAAGATCGGACTGTTTGCTGCAGAAGTCGCACAAGTTCCTGAGAATTAAAAAAAAAAAAAAACAAACAAAAGAACAAAAAAAGATCGTAATGAAGTTTTAAAGTCTTATAACTTAGAAATCTAACATCAAGCGAAAAAAAAGCTTTGGAATGATACCTGTATCTGAATTAGCAGCTTAAAACACCACTATGAAGTCTTTTATAAAGAAAAAAAGAAACACGTGGTATGATTTCTAGCAGGCTAACACCTTACAATGACTGGCCTGTATGGACCACTTAAATATCATTCCCTGAGCTAAGGATCCTGACTAAAGAGGCTGCAACAGTTTTGGGAAGAGCAGTTGACAACTGTAGCTCAGCTGTTATTTGGGAGCTAAAAAAGGCTACCTTGTGAGAAGGCCTAGTATAAGCAGACACATAGGATGAGGGCTTAAGCAAAAAAAAAAAGTGAACATTACAGAATGAAAAAGGGAAAAATATCTCACTGTTCTCTTCCCTAACAGAAGCAGAGAAAATAGAAGAAAAATACATGCTGCTGAAATGCAAGTATTTGGAAGGTTGTTTAGCTTAATTCTGTGGCAAGATTTTTCTAAGTGAAGTAAGGTTCAATAATGTATCAAGACTTGGAAAGTCAAAGATAGGCCTAGATCGAGACATGGATTTTTAGAAATTCTTTTAGATAAAACCAAGCTATTTACTAAATCTGAGTTATACAGGCAAGAACACTGTATGAAGGCAGTACTATGTACATAGATTTATGGTTAGACCTATCATTTGCAAAACTGTTCAGGATGATGCAGTTAATAAAATGGAAAAAATAGAGGAGGAGGGAATGGGCAGAGGAAGAGAAAGAGAGAGCAGTCCCTATTCTCCCACCCTCCTCCCGTCTGGAATTAGAGGAAGAAAAAGCCCTGCTAAATATAAAAAGGACTTGAAAGGAGAAGTTACTCAGGAATTATATGTACTAATGGTGAGAGTAGCTGTGATTATCTGCCGGGATCCTGGCAGACACTGAGGAAAGTAGCCTCGGACAATAAGAAAGCTATACACACCTAATTAATGAACACCATGCAAATGAAAGTCATGCTCAGGGATGCAACCTCCAACAGATGCTAAGTTCGGTCTTTCTTGTTTCACTTTTTGTAAACAAAGGTTCATTTAGCACCAGCTTTTAATACAGATAGATGCCCATGAGGGGCAAACTCAAAATCACCTGCCAGATCCAGCTGCTTTTATGTATTTTGCCTGAAGGCTTAATTACCTTTTGGCTCAAAAGATCTTTCTTTAGCTTTTCCAACTCTTCTTGCTGGCTTTGGTACTTCAGTTGCAGCTCAGAGACTAGTTTGTTGCCATTACCAGAACACCACTCAGTTGGAGAAGATTCACTGCTGTTACGGTTTTTGCTTGATCCAATCATGTCTTTTAAAGGGCGCCTTGTTTTGTGTGGAACACGGCCAAAATCGAATGGAAAAGCTGAACTAGTCAGTCCTGCATAAAACAATTTCTTCTAGTTCAGTTCACTTAGTAAAAAGGCATTTCAAAACATTCAGATTTCCTTTTTAAAATATGGTCATTAAAATTAGATTCTATGCAGCATTTAAACAGCCCAACACAATAGTGTTAAACTTATTTTCCTTATTTTCCAAGTGGCTTCCTTTGGTGGGAAAAGGATATAGCTCAAAGTCTTCCCTCCCAAATAAAAGATTTAGCTCATAAATTAATATTTGTGAAATAAGACACACGAAGAGAACTTTACAATTCATTACAGAAAAAAGAGGTACCCTAACAATGGCAGAGTAAACTTTGCTTCAAATAATGAACAGCTCAGAAGCCATCAGAGCAAAAAAACTGCCACTGGTATCCCAGTATACTATTCTTTTAAGAGGCATTCAGCGTAAGGTTTCCCCTCCATTCATAAAACCACAGGATCTACAGTGAAGCATGCTTTTTAACAGATTAAATCACCTAAATGTCAGCTACAGTCCTCTTAAGGGGCTGTAAAAATGTCTTATGCCAGATGCTGGTCAAATGTGAGACCCGGTTACAAGGCAAAGCTGAGCTGTCACTGAGAATGCGTCCCTATTTTTTCCCCAACTTCAGAAGCAAGCCAGTATAACATGTATACATGTACTTTAGAGTTAAAGGCAATTCTGCTTCAATGGGTGACACCCAACTAAGTAATCAAAAGCCTCAACATTTCTCTTCATCGTGTAACTTTGCAGCTCAAATGACAAAATTAGAGATGGTAACATACTCAGAGACCTAAACCAGCGGACAAGGGTTCATACTTATTCTATTGCATCTGAATGGCAGGGGAATCCCAATGCATCATAAAGAAGTAATTGTTTTAAAAGAATGTAGAGAGCTCTGGATGTGCTTTCTGAAGAAAAGATAAGCTTCCACTTATTAGCTGAAAACAGACATAACACAGAACTACACTAAAGAAGGTAAGGCATATGGTCCCCTTCCTCCCTCCCACTTCTACCTTTACTTCCTTCTGCCAGGTGTTTCCTCTTGTCTTCCAGAGCCGTTGAGTCCTCCAAGTCTTTCGGGGTTGGATCCAGCAATTCCCACTCCTCACTGGTATAAAATATGCTCTTGCGGTTTTCATTATTTCCTTTTCTTAGAGAGGACATTGAATTTCTGTGAAATAGACAACCACTGTAGTTGAAACACTAAAAACTAAAAATAAGCTATAACACAGACAAAACCAATACCAAACAAAAGGCTCAAAGAAAACAAAGCACATCCTACTAAACAGCACCTGTTACCAACAGTGCTACTTTTCAAGAACAAAAGAATTATTTCACTTTAAAAGTGAGTTTCATCCTCTGCTTGTCCTTGTTTTGGGGAAAAACCAAATCAAACCAAAATTAAGATTTAGAAGCAGCATCTCTTTATTGATCAGTCATTGTAGCTTAGAATTTTAGGATAACTCCAAGCATTAAACAGGACAGCATGCAGTCAAAACGCATGTATGTTTAGTTTCACATTCTGGATTAATGTCAAACTTGGGATCATCCCAGAAACCTACTGTCACTGAATCGCTGATGACAGACTCCTTAGCAGTTTTCCTTTCCTAAGGTGGAACGTTGCCAATTATCTGCAAGAGCATTTCAGAGGCAACCTCTAAATTCCAGCCAGACAGGATGAGCTTACCCTACCCAGTTTCCCCCACAGGCATCATGCAATCAGAAATGTTTAACTCCACACATGTTCAGGAGTGTTAATGTAGCTCAGTATTGTAAAATCTTCGTTCAGCTACAAGAGACTCTACATCAATCCATATGAATCAGTTTAATATTTTAGGTATCAAGTTGGAAATATATTTAGTATATTCGCATTTTCTTCTTACACAGTCTGTGTAAGAGGAGGCCCACAAAGATGCTTCCACTCAGACAATCACATTCTCTTCTTTTTCTTCAAACCTTAAGCAGGAAGTACCCCATATTACACTTCAGTATCATTTAATGATCCAGCCTAGTCTTCCACCTTCACTAGGGATTTAACATCCGATCAAAGTGACCTGCAGGCTAAACATAATGCAGTACAGAATTTCTATAGTCTGCTGAACTGATTAATAATCATTTTAATGTAATTTTAACTTGCCAAGGTTAATATTTTTATAACAGTGAAAGCTAATTATTAACAGCCTTGTCCTGATTCCACAGAGGTCCAATACAACTAACTAGACCTTCCTGTGATACACAAAGAATGCTGTTCAGCACAGCAAAAGATCACTTGTCAGTCAAGAAATGAAAAAGGAGATTGCACATGTTAAAATACCAGACTTACATGACCACTTAATGTTTTTACACAGGAGTTCCACTCAAAATGGTGTGAGCGTAATCAAAGCTGTGTAATGAGAAAAGCTGTTGTCTGAAGGACCCTTGAACCATTACTGAATAGTTTTGCTTATTAAATTGGGCATCATTCATTGCAGGATTGAATCAACAATGATAGTGGGAATGGAAACATGTAACAACAATCATCTTTAATACTTACGCAATATAAATCCAAATTAAGATTATAATTGCCCTACCCATCTCTGAAGCAGATGAGGATAGCCATTAGAAGGAAAATCCACTTGTCCTTAACCAAACCTATACTGAAGAAAATTCACCTTTCTTCTGAAAACTGCTATAGACTCATACCTCGGAGTAAATTTATCTTACTAGATACAGGAACTCAGGTGCTCATAACCTGCTAGCTCAAAACAGGCGGAGGTAATGCCAGTCCACAGCTTTTAAGACATGTCATTGCAAAGCCTATGCTAATGTAAATAAGTTTGTCAGACTTTCTAGCATATTGTCACACAGCTAAATAGCTTCTGCTAAGGTTGTCAGACTCTATCCCAATGAGAGGATACATGGCCAGAGGTAGTGTGCACCTGTCTGTTCAGATTTTAGCTGCTAGCTCAGTAAATCCTCTACAAAATGACCTTTCAAAAGCTCAGAAGAGGATGTTTGGGCATAACAAGTAATCCTGACAAAGAAACCATTTCCCACTGCTATCAGCATGCAGAGGTAGATGCCTACTTTTAGAGATGCCAGATTTTAAAGCAGATGCCTGCTTTAAAATTTGGAGCACATGGGGGCACTAGAGTACTCCATGTAAAAAAACAAAACCAAAAACAATCGAACAAACCACCACCAAACCACACAATTTTAAAAACATAAAAATCTGTTAGTAGATATGATACATGTTATTTTCCCAGGAACATGTTCAGACAGATAAACCTACTGCAGCTGAATATCTGCAGAAAGAGTGGAAGGGGGAGGGTGGCATTCAGCCTGGAAGAGCTTCACAGTGTGAAGTTTTCTTACCAAGATGCGCAAGGACTCTGAGCTGTTAGGACCACAGCTATACAGAGAAAGGCCAGAGAAGCTCTTGAATTCTGTGCTACAATATCTGCTGGGCCGATACCACCAGAAACATTTCCCTCCAGCCAAAGGGGTTTCCCAGCCCACAACTCCACTGCTGCCTCTGTGCTCAGTTACAGAGAAACATTAACACACACCAACCAGGCAATGCTGAGCCACTTACCCCAACACTACCCTTCTAGCTAGACTTCCCCAACACACATCATCTGCAATTCAGAAAAAAACAACAACCCAAAAATCAAGAAAAGAGTTTTTTCAAAGCCAGAAACACATTTTCAAGTGTGCAGAAATTCACCAAAGAGAAATTCTTTCATGTTATTTTCCTTCTATTATAACCAAATATAAATTCTACCAAATTCTCAGTCTGGTTACACAAGCTTGAGAAACTATACAGGACTACCAGTCAAACAGGACATGTTATAGTAACTGGATTCACCTATTTCTTAATGCAGTTAGAAGACATCTTTCCTGAAACTTAAATGATGATCTACACAGTAGTCTTAAAAAAGTAGTCTTTAAAAAAAGAAAGGAAAAAAAACCAACCCAAAAAACCCACACAACCAAAAATAACCCCAAACCAACAAACCTTTGTAACCTCTCAGATTTCTGTGCTTAACAGGAAAGCTTTAAAAGGAATCTGTTTAACTCAGCAGTGCTGATGAAACCGAGCAAATACATTTTACTTGCAGCTAAAGGGGGATGTGGTCTAGCTAACTAAAGCTACAGCTCCGCTTCGCAAGCTGCTCTGCAATAAATAGCACTGTAATGTTCTTTGAGTAGAAGCAGAAGATCCATCTATGCGGGCAAAGTGTAAAAACATTTAGAAAGAAACCATAAAAGGAGAGCTGAAAACCAGTACAACTTCTTTCCTGACGGTAATCAATGCTAAAAAGTAAACTTAAGAGTGAGGGGATAAGATGTGGTTTTGCTGTTGTTCAGAAGGGGTCTGACAAATTTTTGCACAGGAATTTGAACTGCATCAATTTCAAATCTGTGCCATGTGCTTTTATCTTTTTTAAGAAGAAAAATCAAGAAAAAATATTTATATTTATTATTTATTTATATTATTATTTATATTGTTTTGGTTTTCATCACTGAAAACATTTCATAAGCTCTAAATACTATGACTACTACAACACTAACAATTAGCAGCTCCATTACACAATGAAGGATAAAAAACCAGCACTAGCTGAGAATACAATTCCCAGCTCCCTGCCTGAGTTCAGAGAGCAAAACCATCACTAGATTCTCCCTTTCAGCTATCAGTAACACCACACAATGATGGTCAGTATGCCCTTCAGACAAGTAAGGATAATAAAGAAACAGATTACTTGAAGAGATACCATCCAATGTACTGATCCACCCCGTCACCTCAGTTCCTCTAAAAAACCCTGCCCACCTCATACACACATCATTCAGTAGGGATCTGCCAGCAACCATCCATCTGGTAACTCCTCTCCCACATCCCCAACTTACTTGATTTCAGTACTCCATTGTTTAAGTGAGAAATTGATGGCGCTTGGTTGGACTGGTGCGGGTTGGGAAGCTGCTTGTTCCCCCACCAGGTCTGTAGGAGAAGTCTCCACAGCTAGAATATTTCTAGCTCTCTCCGCTGAAGCATTTTGACTTAGGATACTCAAATCTAGTAAAAAAAAAAAAAAAAGAGAAAAAAAAGAAAAATAGGCAAAACTTTCAGTAAGTAAAACAGTGGTTATATAAAGTCATATCTACTAAGCCTGCTAGTAATGTAATTAGGGTTTTGTTTTAAGTTGTAACATAACTTCATAAAATGCTCTGTTCAAATGAACTTTAAAAACAGCAAAGTGTTTTCCTCAGTGAGCTCTCAATGCAGCCACATACTTCTGATAACAGGATGTGTGATGTTCCTGAAACATCATTTTGTGAATGATTTACAATCTCAGTTACTCCATACAGATTCACCTAGCTTAAGCAGTTATAAAGCCCTAAAAATTCACAGTGTAGACTGAATATGAATCCACAAAATCAGGTCTTGTAAAACAAGCTCAGGTCTATCATAAGTCTCAAGTCAGGAACAGTGTCACAAGAATGCTGAGAGACAGCTTCCAGGGTGCGCTTCATTTTAGAAGTTATTAATCCCAGAAGTGACACTGCTGCCACAAGTCAATGAGCTGTACAGACTTGAGCCAGCTTTGCTTAAATCCAGCATGGGCCCTCCCAGAGCTGAGCACATGAGCATGGGGACTGCAGACATACCGCACACCTACCGGACCAGCAAGAATTTATTAGCTCTGGTTCAGCTGGACGCAGCTGTACCTAAATTCATCCAGCCCAACTCTCTTTGCACTTCAGCACATGCACAGATGTGGCACAGGGCCATGCAGACACACAGCTCAAGCCCAGCACTGCACACATGCCAACAAATTCACGCAGGCTCTGAACGGCTCCTCAGCACCCGGCCAAGAACCAGCGCTAGCCTGGAGCCAGAGCTAATCAAGTCCAGAGGATCCAAGCTGATCCAACAAAGCCAGCCAGGTCTCCAACATCCCACACTGTCCAATACATACTGTAGAATCAGTATACATGTTACCTCAGGGTTTCCATTATCCTGGAGAGCTTTCTTTCCCCCTCACCCCTCCTCCAGCAGGCAGGGCGAATAGGAGATGCAGAGTACAGAACACACTATGCATAGCAAAAGCACTATAAAGAAGGATAAAGTAGTTTATGGCCTTCTACAAAACCTCTTAACAGCTGAGTTAGAAACAAGCTCAAACTCTTCTCAATATCAGTTGCAAAGTACTGAAGGAAATTAAAAAGTCTTGAGAACACCCTCAGACTGACTCAGCAGTTATATTAGAAAGAAACATGCTGGATAGGCTTCTGACTTAAATGATTCTCTGCAGGAAGGAAAAAACCCTGGGAACTCATAACACCCTGTTTTACTGCTGGTGAGCCTTTCACTCGTTGTTCTGATGATTACGTGGCACGGGCAGCAAGACCATCTTTAAGCAAGCTGTAGCCCCCAGTTACTCAGCAGATGGTTACTTTAATGTAGCCCACATTGAAGACTAGAAGTAGAAAGACAGAACATTTTGTGATAAATAATATCAAATATAAGAGATCACCAACATTACAAATTTCTCTTGAAAAATTACATCTGAAACAGAAGCCTATCATGTCTTGTTTCAGACATAGGTCACTTATTTTATGAACAGTGCTGACAGAAACTTCTCCAGTGCCTTACCAGCCATTCTAAATTCAAAATTCCTTTGGACCTCGACAGTTTGAGCTGAAAAAAAACTCAAAGAAGTTAAACAAAACTAAATTCTTATCATATTCACTAATATTCTAATAAAGGGGAAAGATAATACCACAGGTTTCAACTTAAAAAAAAAAAAAGGGAACAAAAACCAATCCAACCCCTCCACCGTCCAAATAAAGAAACAAAACACCACACCAAAAACTTATAGGTACCCAAACCCAGGCTAGATTACTGACATTCTGCTTTCATACTTACAGGGTGTTTCATCTTCTACTTGTATGATTTGACACAAATCTCTTTATAGTATGGCCCAGGTAAATTAATTGCTCAAGAGCTGAATTACTAATAAATACATCTCCTCTAAGACAGATGGTAATGAGTCTGGCTGAACCTCCACTGATTTCCTGAGGCTGCTCATTGTACACAATACCCTGTTACACCAGCCAGCTGACTGGTTGCAGGTATGGACCACACAGCAGATACAGCACAAAGACAGATGGTAATGAGTCTGGCTGAACCTCCACTGATTTCCTGAGGCTGCTCATTGTACACAATACCCTGTTACACCAGCCAGCTGACTGGTTGCAGGTATGGACCACACAGCAGATACAGCACAAAGACGTCATGAGGTCAATAATGCAATCACCATTAAAAAACATCATCTTGTTTTTCAACTTACTTCAAAACACAACAGTCGCATATAAACACACAACATACCATTTTTTATTAATGTAAATTAAGAGTTGAGGAATAGCATAACTAAGAACTGAAATTATAAAAACTACATTAACATTCAATCAGTTCCAAGAAGAAAAAAAAAAAATCCCACATCCTATGAAGAATAAATCATTTATTTGACTTCCATGGTAGTAAGACAGCTCCATGAAAAATCCTACAAAATCATTTTTGCAGCGTTAGCTTTCCCGCAGCCCACTTTGAAAAGTATTTTTAAATATTTTTCACTACCTTGAAAATTCTTTAAAACTTGCCAAGCCTGATCCACAAAGCTAAGGTCTTCCTTAGCTTTACTTGTGTTCCAGTTAGAGCCAATTTCTAAACTTGAGGGGAGAAGGACAATAGGGCAAAACAGGCCAGATTCAGGCCAGATTCTGTCATTCAGATGACAGGCCACTGAGGAACTTTGTTGCTGAGCCAGACATTTAAAACATTACTGATAGCATCTGTACTCAAGCACTAGCAAAATAAACCAATTTATATGCTCCAGTATAAAGCATATCATCAAATGAACACTCACATTTTTTAAAACAAAACACAAAAGAAAACAAACCACAAGACACATACCTTAGTCACCAACATGCAATCAGGGCCTAAAAGTCGCCCAATTCCATAGGAAACTTTTGGAATACTTGTTTAAAACGAAGAAATAATCATCAATCATCCAGGCTCTTCACCCTTTCTGCAGAATAAATCCCTACTTAAACTCTCCAGTTGCTGATAAAGTATTGTGAGCAGTCCTCAAAAATGTGATACGTAGATGCAGGTTCAAATTTTACATAACACAGTTTAACTGCAGGCTATCCCTGAAAGGGATGGGTCTACTCAGCCTACACACCTCATTTTGACTTTCCTTGCACTGGATTTAATAACAATTAAAATAAAACAATAATAATCACACAAATTGGTTCGGCCTGCTGATCCAGAAAACCTCTAAGAATTTACAAGAAAGGTAGTTGGTGATCTAAAGCAACTGGATGATGGTGAGATCTGATGCAAAACAGGAGTGAGGCAACAGCACCTACACGGGCTGCAGTGACAGCAGGTTATGTCACATTGTACCCGAGCTCTGAGGGAAGGAACACAAACAGGAATGAACAGATTTGGGGTCAAGTGACACGTTACAGTTGATCAGATTCGACAGTCTTCTGCCAAAAGAGGGCAGTCCTTGCCTATCCTTTACTCTGCCTTCCCATATTTACTCTTTTGTCCCCTCCCTTCCATCAGCTCTGGAAGTCACCTGATTGCACCATAAATACAGTCCACTCATTAATCTAGCAGGAAAAAAAAAAATATTCCTTTTTGACTAACTTTTTTAACTAAACCAACTCAGCACAGGGTCAGACAAACACCACAAAAGGCAAAAAAGGAAACTATAGAGCAAGAGGCTGATGGTAGAAAGGCAAAGGTACTAAAGAGCAAATGCCTGTTACCCTTTCTAACACCTCCAAGATGTCAGGTCTCTGCACACTGATACGGCAAACCAGACTCTCTGCTGACAGAAAGGTGGTCTCAAACCATCCTGCCTTTGCATTCCCAACAATTCCCTTGGGTTCATCCTGGCACCCGTCTGTCCCTACAGTAAACCACTTCAGGAAGCTACACTGGGCCAAAAACTAACCTGCAGAAAAAGATGTTTCCTGCCAGTTGCACGCCCTGGTGAGAGCAGCCCCAGCGCTGGTGAAGGCAGAGGGGTGGGCACTGTTAAATGGTGACGAGCTCTTAGATGGATGTTGCTGGAACATCAAGTGGAACCCCTACGAAGGCATATGCGTTCAAGCCAGCTGTATTGAGCAAGCAGCCTGAGCAAGCAGATGGACTGCTCTCAAAAGAAACCAGTACACTGGGATAGAGAACAACACTGCAGCATGGGACCTGAACCAGGGGAGGGGAGGGTGGTGAGGATGACAGCTTAACATTTCTGTATTTAAGTATGAGCAAATTGGAATCAACAAAATACAACATCTGCTGATGAAATATGTCTGACTCTGTATAAGCCCAAGAGAGCTTTACTAGCATGTCTAACTTGGCACAGAACAGGACTTCACTTCCTCTTATTTATGGGTAACAAATCGGCAAGGAATCCATTTCTGTAAACATTCAGGAATAAAACAATTCCTGCCTGAGCAATGTAGTAAAAAGTGCAGAATAACTGTGTATAACACATGGATACATTTTTATAATTCTGCCACTAATCTAAAATTACATTTTGCTTGGCTAAAGGTATTACAGAGACTGAATTTCATTGAATGCAGTATTAGTGAAAACTGTCTCATAGTCTTAAAAGGCAGGAAATTTTTATCAATCAGATAGTTCCATATCTAATTGATACACCATGCTTTTTCAAGAACAAAGCATGAACATTCAGAATGCAAAATATACCTGTTCCCATTAAGAACTGGAGTTCACATCTCAGGTTATTTAACCAGGCTTCTGTAATACCCCAGCCACTAAAAGACAAATTGTCTATCCTAAACTGTACTTCACCGCTTAATAAAACCTAGTCATAGGACTATACCATTTTACTTAATTTCTTAAAATCTGGTTTTGAAGAAATCAACAGGTTTTGCAAGCAATATGAAACTTCACACAAAATTACAAACATTAAATAATTTCAGCATCACCACTACATGCAAAGTTTACACTGAGTTACTCGATAAAAAGATGTGTCAAAAAGCTTCCTAAGACTGTTCGCCACCCAGTGCTATGCTTTGTACTGATTAACCAACACTGAACAGAAACTTGCATTCTGTTTTCACTCAAACATTCAACCTACCAGGATTGTCTTTGGCAACAAGACCTTTGGAAAAGTCACTCGGTGTAGGGGAGGTTCGGCTGTCCCTTTTTGCTGCATCCACGTTGTTACAATATTCCCACCTCTTCTGCTGCAGCTCCTGAAGCCAGTATGTCATATCCTGACGAGTTGCAGCCTACAACACAAAACCACAGAGCACTGATGAGATCACTGCATGACTTTGGTATATCAATACAGCAATTCCAAGTGCAATTAAAAAACTAACCCAGATAATTAAAAGACCAGCAAGGTATCATCATCCCAAACCAATACAGTTTAAAAGAAATAACCACCAATGTACTAGGTTGTGTACACATACACATTGATGACTTTCACGTCAAAACCATCTTCCAATAGAAGTAATCACATGCTTTTTTTTCCCCTCCTTTGCACTAGTGTTCTACTAGCGTCAAACTGATGAACCATTGACCATCATAGTTTGACCCCGAGAGCAGATAATTACAGGCCAGAGCAGAAGCAATCCGGCAAACAAGAACTGGTGTTACCCCAGGGTGCTCTCCCTGGCTCAGCAAGCTCTTAGTGTTTACCAATCAGAGAGAGATTTTTATCTTACAATTTGGCTTTTTTTACCCATATGAGCTTTAACATCCGCAACATCCTACATCAAACAGTGCCAAAGCACTGTGCAAGGAAGTTCATCAGAAAAGAGGCACACAATTCCTGGAGCTGCTGCTCCCGTTCCTCTTGGTACATCACACACATGAGAACACATAAGATACGCAAATCAAGTAAACATTTCATCAATCAAATCAAATAGTGAAATAAACCAAACAGTGAGACAAGAAGACACTGCAGGTTCACTCTTCAACTGGTAAGAAAGATTCCAATCAAGATATTTCTAATCTGAAATGGAAATTAGTTTAATATATTTATTCTTACTTGCTACAGGAAAACATTTCTCTCATTTAAAAAAAAAAAAAAAGAGACATGGGAAAATAATAGTTTAGAAGCATCTATGAGGTTTCCCAGAAAGTGCCAAAGAACCAGACACTGGGAAACAATAATCCACACAGGCATTGCTGCCAGCCTTGGAACGACCACAGCTGCAGACTTTAAACCTACAAACTTCAGTCACTCTTCGCAAAGAGTAAATGTCTCCCCTCTAGCATAAAAGTATTTCCTTTGGAGTTATATCCAGTGGCAAGTCTTCATTTCTGATATATTTTAGAGCCTATATTCCCTTTACACAGACTTGCACATAGGCCTAATAAAGCCATGGTCTACTGTGCTCCAGCAGAAAACCACCAAGAATTCACAGAGCTTCCACCAACACAGGATGCAGAACTAGAGCGGTTCTCTTTGCTACCGCAACACAGCTAATGAGGCAATTCACCTGGAGTCAATTTAAGTTATACCTACAATTAAATTCTGACCACTACAAGTTCAACTTAATGAGCCTGTTTCTCCCATTATTCTCTCCCCAACAGTCTTTAGAAAACCATTAATTGATTTTATTGGAGTTGCTCCTTGCTGATGGTTTTAAATTACCAATTGCCTGTGTTCTCTGCTGAGCAGCACACACACACCCTTAGTCTGCAAGTGATTCCCAAGAATTACTCAGTAGCCTGTTGCTGGACCCTGCCTGTTCCGGTGCCTTTTTTCCTTCCCAAACATATTTTTCCACTCCCTTTGAACATCTTTTGCTGAGTTTACACAGGCATCTTAATTATCTACGTTACAAGTAGAAAAGCATTCTGAAAATCTCTTCTAAAATGAATTTTGTTTAAACAAAATTAATCTTTGAAGCTTGTTGTTTGATATGGGCTTTCTTTAAAAAAAGAAAACAAAACAAAACCAACCCCACGCAATATTTTAAGACTTCCTCTAACAGTCAAATTACAATAAAAACTCCTAAATAATTCTGATTTCAGCAAATTTGGTATCCAATACTTTCAAGGATCTGGGTTTCAACATCTGCAGTGTCTGGAACACTTACTACTTGGCCAATAATCCAGAAAAGTGGTTTATTTTTTTCCTTTGAAAAGGCTGCATGATTTCTGCTTCCCTCCCAATTCCCCACCGTTCACAGAAAAGTTTTCCACACATAATGACTGGACACACAGTCTACCATAACTGGCCAGTGTTTCTTAGTTCCAAAAGCAAGGGAACTGTGTCACTACAAGACTTTGCCTTAAAAATAAATGAGAAATGGTCCCTTCATTCATTTTTATATATATATATATATATTCATAATGCTAAGTCTTTTCTCCCTTAATGAGATACCTCACTGTGCAAACACAGTGCAAACTCACTCCATGGTATTATCAGCATTCTGTGTTATAGATCTGCAGGATTAGGTCCTTTTCACTCAAATCACTCTCAAACAATCTATCCATAATTCATAAAGCACACAATTTTCTCTGCTTCTTTGTCTAAAGTGACGGTAGCTATAATGTGTATTTTAAATTGAAAAGCTTTTTTACACACACTTAGCTTCTTCTAATGTACTTTAACTGCTGAAAAATCAATGGAAAAATCTACAATCATGCAAGCATCAGGTTTGTTATCTACATCTTTAGATTAGGAACAATTTGCTTGATGTGCTGGAATGGCTACAATTCCCCCCCCCCCCCAAATTGTCATCAAATTGAGAACCAAACCTCAAGTGTACCATACAGTCCCCAGCTCCCATTAAATGACAAAGACAAGCCAGATGATGAAATCATTATATTAACAAAAAACTGAGGCATAAATAATGCATTCCTCAGCAGCACCATCATTTCAATCTGGAATTCCAGTTGCTTATTTCTTACTGCTCTTCTCAGCTCAGAACATGGACTGGGAAAGACCAGGTCACAAGATCTGGAAATTTTGAACAAGCAGCAAATTGTGGAAAACAAGACATGTGAGCGAGACAGTGAAGATTACATTTGACTTTACTTTCTTCCTCGTGCTCTGTGTGTAATGTTTTCTTGATAGATTAACTAACTTTTTTTTTTTTTAAACAGGGGCTGGAGCAGTCAGTGTGGGGTTTGTTTTTCAGTGAGTTTTTTGGTTTGTGTTGTTGGTTTTTTTTTAAATTTAAAATCTTGAATTTATTCTTATTTGTATTTCTATCTAATTTAGCTAAAAGAGGTTTTCAAAAGTCTTAAAGACCTATCATGTTTGGAAAAAGAACATTAATTCCAGCTGCAAAAGCCCTATCCCTTAGTGAATTACACAGCCACAAAAGGCCAGTTGGTCCTGCAATATCCCTCAAGATTTTCATTAATTCCTTATTTATTATATCAGCACCTATAGAGTAATAGCATTTTTGTGGATAATCACCTGGGCACTTTAAAGTGAGCATCATTACAATACAAGAGGCAGAAGATACAAAATTATTTTTTTCCCTGCTAATTACAGAAATGATCTTGACTTCCTTGACTGTCACCTTTTCTCAATTCCCATAAGGGAAACATGATGAGAGCTCCTGTCCATGGAGGTTCTTTCCTGGAGAGTAGAGGGGGAAAAACAAACCCAAAAAGGACAAGCAGAGTAGTAACACCAGAGACTAGAAGATATCAAGAAAAACATGAAACTTTGCTCCTTACACTTGTGCATTGGTGTGGAGTGTGATTTGTATCTTCTTGACTGCAGAAGACACACGAGGCTGCTGCTAGAGCACAGTTTGACAGACCTATTACACAGGTGACATCTATTTCCTACTATAATCCTAAACATAAATTACATGTTGCTTGACAAAGGGCCTCCTGTTCAAAAAGAAATCATCAAAATGAAATATGCATTATGTATTTTCCTGGAGATTGCCACATAATAACCACTAGATAGGAATTAAAAACAAACCAACAAACCCCCTCAAACAATCAAAACCTCAAAGCTTACACTAAGTCTGCAGTTTTAACTTCTGTAACAAGAACACCCAGGCTATAGCAGCAGGGTCATGGAAAGCAGTAAAAACTTTGGTTTTGGCTATGCAAAAAACAAGGTAGTTTTTACACAACTTCATGCAAGACTTCTGATTACACTACTTTTCCTTAGCCAAATAGAGTAAAAATCATTATCATATTAGTTTTCCAGTTAAACAAATTGCTTATGCTGTAGCAAAGTATGTTAATGATTAATTATTTTGACAAACATTTGTATTCATCAAAACAATATTGAAGAGCTTTGTACAATCACGTTCTATAATCTCAGCATTTATTATCATCACTCAAATCTCCACTGTTAAATAAGCACATAAGAAAGATCTTTTCCAATATTCATCAGGAAGCTCTACTATTTTACTTCACTAGCTTTGTGGATTGTTTATACTCTAACATTAGGGATCTTGCTGCAGAAGAATGCTGTTCACATAAAAACTCACACTTAGTGCACTAGAATGTTCCTTGTGGGAAATATATACCTTAGCAGCAATTAAAAACAATGGACATTCAGGAAAATGTGCTTCTTCTTTATTGAGTGAAAGTGGTTTCCTTGGTTTGTTTTTTTCCCTAGACATGGTAATAAAGAAAAGATATGTAAGACAATCCTACTATTTACCTCTCATCCTAGGAAAGCCTGGCTCCGTGCAAAGAAAATACGATAAGCTGCCTCTCCTACTATCAGGAAACTATTCTCCCTCCTCCTCTTCCTTCCTCCCAAAGCAGCCTAGGCGAAGACTTCTGCCGTGCATCGTCTTTTCAAAATATACACCCCCAAAGTGAAAACCAACCACCGCCTCTCAGCTCCCAAATCCGCAACAAAACAATTTCCTCGGAAACCCTTTTTTTTTTTTCCAGCCAGAGGTTTCCTCAGAACCCACTCCCCACACCCAGACACCCCGCCTGTCCCGACAGCGCCAGGGCCACCAGAGGCGCTTTCTTCCCCTTTAGAAAAAACACTTTAAAAATAAAATCGTAAAGAAAAAAAAAAAAAAGTAAAGTAAGGCTAGAGATAGCCTACAGCCGTGACTTACTCTGCCTTTACCTCCAGCCCAGCTCCCGCACCGGGAGAGCGGCCGCCGCCCCCCCGAGCCTCCCGGCGCTGAGGGGACGGGACGGGCCGGGCCGGTGGCCGGGCCCCCGCGCCTACCTTCAGGACGGTGACGGCGCCGTTGGGGCTGTGCACCTCGAAGGCGGCGGCCTCGTCCCCGGCGGCGGCGGCGGCCTCGGGCTGGTGGTAGCTGAAGCAGGCGGAGGCGATGTCGAGGTGCCCGAGGGGCAGCGCCTCCTGCGGCCCCTTGAAGTAGTAGAGGTAGCACCGGCGAGGGTCGAAGACGAACCAGCGGCTGCGGAAGCCGCGCAAGGGCCCTTTGCCCGACAGCTTCTGCAGGTACCCGCAGAGCTTGGGGGCGCCGAGGCCGGCGTGCTCCCCCACCGGGCCGCCGCCAGGCCCCGCGCCCTCCGCGCCGGCCGCCGCCGGGCCCTCCTCCCCCTCCGAGCCCGCCGCCGGCATCGCCTCGCCCGGCCGCGGACGCCGCGCCGCCTCGCCTCGCCTCCCCTCGCCCCGCCGCGCAAAGAACGGACCCAGCCCGCACCGCGCCGCCTCACGGGACTTGTAGTGCGTCCGCCGCGGCCCGGCCCGCCCCGCCCCGCCGCTCCCCGCAGGCGGAGGCTCGGGGCCGCCCCGCACCGCCTTCCGGGCCTGGCCCTGCCGGGAGAGGGCCCTCAGCGGGGGCCCGGTCTCCGCAGGGCCTCGCTACGGGAAAGCGGCTCGGCCGCGGCCGCTGGAGAACTGCCCCTATGGAGCAGAGGCCCCACAGCTCCCTCCCAGTGTTCCCCCTCACCGACCCCTGGCTGGCAAGCAGTTAAAAATCACTCCCAAATCCTGTCATTTATGGGAAAATCTACCGAACGTGCATGCAGCAATGGGTAAAAAGCTGAAGCTCACAGGCCAAACTATTCATGTTTTTATGTTTCACTGAAAAGTCTGGCACATTTTGAACTTCCGAGTGTTAAAACAGAGAACTTCTGTGACAGAAGAGTTGGCTGTGAAGAGGTGGAGCCGCCACGTAATTTCTCCTCGTGTGTGGAACACAGTGAGTGCCCGTTCCCATCAAACGTGCCTCACGCTCGGGGGACAAACAGAGAAAACAGTCTGGTGTGGCACATTATGTTTTCATTACATATGTTCACACATATGAGAGCCAACAACATCCTCAGCTGCATCAGGAGAAGTGTGGCCAGCAGGTCTCGGGAGGTGATTCTTCCCCTCTGCTCTGCACTTGTGAGACCCCACCTGGAGCACTGTCCAGCTCTGGAGTCCTCAACACAGGAAGGACATGGACCTGTTGGAACAGGTCCAGTGGAAGGCCACGAGGATGATCAGAGGGATGGAGCATCTCCCTTATGAGGACAGGCTGAGAGAGCTGGGGTTGATCAGCCTGGAGAAGAGAAGGGTCCGGGGAGACCTTATAACAGCCTTTCAATATCTGAAGGGGAGCCTATAGGAGAGCTGGGGAGGGACTCTTTGTCAGGGAGTGCAGTGACAGGACAAGGGGTAAAGGTTTTAAATTGGAAGAGGGGAGATTCAGATTAGATACTAGAAAGAAAATCTTTACAGTGATGGTGGTGAGAGCCTGGCCCAGGTTGCCCAGAGAAGCTGTGGCTGCCCCATCCCTGGAGGTGTTCAAGGCCAGGCTGGATTGGGTTCTGGTGAGAGGTGTCCCTGCCCAGGGCAGGGGGTTTGGAACTCAATGATCTTTAAGGTCCCTTCAAACTCAAACCATTCTATGATTCTATGATATGTTTTCTTTAGGATTATGCTATTTATGAACTAGGTTCATCTGACTGAATTCTGGCAGTTTGGAAGTCCAAGTTATACAGAAATCCTCAATTCCCCAGCGCTTTTCTGTCCTTGTTTTTAAATGTCTTGCTTAATTTCACAGTAAAAGGTACCCATCTCATCTGCCAGACAGTATTTCCATTCTGTGCTACAGGATGTAAAGGATATAGAGCACCTGAGTATTCCATGGGGCGGTCCATGGATTCCACTTTGGTGTTGCCATAAGGGATTGCAGAATTCTTTGAGTCCTCCCCTCCGGATGTCACCCACTGATAAGAAATGTGTTGAGTGAGGAAACAGCCAGCATTCTGTTAGCAGAGAAACTTGAGTAATTTCTTATTGAAAATGAGGCCCACATGGAAGTTATCTCCCCACTCGGCTCACATGACATGAACTGTGAGCCAACGAAAGATTAAATGTTGCAAACCGAGGTTAGCCTGGTTTTTTTTTTCTTTTTTTCTTTTTTTTTTTTTTTCCCTCCAGACTAGAATGAATGATTCTGTTCTGTCAAAAGCTGAGGGTTTGTCAGTAAATTTGGAAAGAAAGAAGATTTAATTCTGCTTAAACAAGAGGCCAGTAACATTTCTTCCATATACACTGCTCAGTATCTCCTTCCCCCAATACAAAGCATTCTTGGTCACACTCATTCTTGGCAAGTGCCATTTGCCAGAACATGAGTTACACAGGGAAAACATCGATTCTCTTTAGAAGCTGCCAGTTCCTTATCTCAAGTCATGTAGACAAGTTTAAGTGCCCCAGTGCTTATCTGTCACGTTGTCTCATCAGTTTAGTGAAGCACAGCCTTGTTCTTTGTGGGCCGAGCCCCTGTGACTCCTACTGGCTATCAATAATGACATCTCCCAGTGAATCAGAGATTCAATTCCTAAATCCTCAAAACTTTTGCTGTCGGTACTTCTCTTTTTAAATTTTCTGTTTGGCTTCCTTATAGCACTCAAAGCAGGAGAATCCCCTAATTTCACAGCTAATTCATGTAAACAGAAAGGTCCCCTTCTGGGGAAATAAGTTCCTTATTTCATGTATGTCCCTTTTTTCACAAACAGATCCAGATGTGGACTGGTAAATAGCAGCAAATTATTATTTCTAACTTGCTGTGGTTAATAGAAATTAAAATAATGCTCTTCCCTTTACTTGCTTTTTCCTTTCATGTTTTCATGTCCAGAATGCGCAGATGCTATAGGTGGCATTCTGTTGCTAACAAATGTCTAGAAAACAAATACAAATAGCCCCTCACAAGATGAGAATTTCCCTCCTGCCCAGAGGCAAGGGCCAGTGAAGTTTTTGGGGTGCATGTGACTCCTAACCATAGTGCCACAGTCAAGTAATTTTTACATAGAGCAAGACAGTGGTTATACTCCCAAGACAACACAAAGTTTGTCAAACGTGAAAATATTTGAAATTCCCTTTTTTCCCAGTGTGTTTTTCTCTTCTAAAAATTATCAAATAGCACTAAACTAAATACTAAACTGTATTTACTTGAAAAATGAGAGACTGGTCTAACTTATTACAATCTTATAACAAATACAAGCATTCACAGTTCTTGAATAAGTTGACATTTTATGCTTAAAAAAAGGTAAATATGCAAGAAAAAGAGTCTGTCATTAGATACGGAGGCAGAAGAACACAGTTGGTGTATACACCAGGTTTATGCTGTCATGTTTACAGAAGTGCAGGAAACACCAACACATTTGAAGCAGCACATCTGTACCCTGCTTTTGGTTAAACTGAGATCAGAGCTCCAAAATTAGAATGGCTGGACATGTACACTGCTTCCTTTCACAACACAGAAAGCAAAAATGACTCTGCCTCTTGTCTGATATCTTTGGAGACATAGGGATTCAGTTAGAGATGAAACCCAGAATTTTTCATAGCTCACACTAAACATCCACTGCTTTTTGTTTTTCAGAACAATGGAACTACAGATAACTGTCCCCCTCTAACTCTCCGACAGAATGTCAATCCAAACCCGTATGCTGAGATATAGGCTAAAGAGTTACTTTTATTCCATTTTAAAACATATTTTGTAAGTTTTTGCAGAATGTTATCCATGACTGTCACTGCCAAGATAAATATTGTCACTCTGCTGAAGCCTGATTATGTATTGTACTTGCATACAGTATTGCACTACACTATTTTGAAGAGTGAATGGTTTTGGTGTACTATTACTTAAATTCTTTGGAGGTCAGGAACCAGAAACTTTCTTAAGCTTTTTTTTTTTTTTCCCCAACGGAGACAAACAGGGAAAAATCTTCTCCAAATTACTGTTTCTGATGCAGTCTGACATGTCATTCTACATTCCCTTGCCCTTCAGTCACACAGTATCCATGAAGAACACTGTTATTATCACATTTGCAGAATAAATGCTTTCCTTATATGCAAACAAGTCAGCCAGAGAATCACATGGCCTGTGTGTTTTAACTGCGGGGCAACGGTTCATGTACTTTTCATTCTCCAGTATTATTTGTTAAACACTAAATGGTGCTCCTTTCCTGTTTCACATTCACCATTTGTGTTCCCCTCTCAAAATGGAAAAAAAAATACAAACCGTGAATGAGCGGGGAAGCTTATTCAGTAGGAAAGACCTAATTTAACCTCAGTTAACTGGCTCATATAAAACCAGCTGAATATAGGACAACATTAAATGCATTGTTTTTATTTTTTGTTGCACTGCATCTTATCAAGAACTCTTCACTATGAAAAAGCAACAATTATACAACTCAGTGAATGGCAGCATTGATTTCTAGTTACACATCTGTGATCTGACTTGTAAAGATATCCAGGCAAGTTGGTAGCCATGTAGAAGAGAAAGAGTCAAATTAGACCCCTTATGAATAGAAAAGCAGGAGCTACTTAACTGTAGCAACAAACTGAGCAATCTGTAGGCACATAATCACTTGCTTGTCACCATTCTTGTAGATCCAGACTGGCTTGAGAATGCTACAGAGCTTGCTAGGAATGCTGAAGGGGAGAAGCAGAAGAATTTAGAGTACTGTTGTAGAGACAAAAAAATTAACGGGCAAGAGGTATAAACACAGATAATGACACAATTAATAAAATACAATTATTTCAGCTGCTTACAGTGGAACTTATTTCCATGTGTATACTTGATCTTCAGTGGAGAACCTAAGAATATGTACATATGATGTGGGTTTACAGAAGTAAACCCTGTAAACAGTAAATCCTGTAAAAAGAAAGATCACTGGAGATAATAAAAAAGACTTTAAGAAAGATCTTCACGTAATCCTTTTTTTGTATAATTTTTGTACATTATATGTAAGTATAATAAGAATTATTATTATTATATGGAAGTATAAGAATAATATAATAAGAATCAGGAAAGATCCAGTGGGATAGAATGGAACATAAAAGTTTTATATCCACTATCTCACAAAATAATTTCACGAATGACTGCTTAAGGTTACCTTTATTGCCTGTATAGCAGCTTAAACGATGCTGTGATGAAGAGCTTAAAGATGAATCCAGACCATTCACTGTAGGGATGCTCAAAATCACCTTTGGTAATCAGTCAGATTTTCTTAGAACAGGAAAGATGGAGATTTGAAGAGTCACCCTGGAAAACAGGAACCAAGAGAGAAAGCTAAAGAGTTCAGTACAATTAATTTTAGAGTCGATAATTCATAAATGTTCCTGTGGTCAGAAGTCTACCATTGCACTATCAGAATGGAGGAAGGGTATTTCTATGGCATTAGATGGCCACATCAGAGAGCTGGGCTAGTAAAAAGGAAAAGAAGCTATCCTTGAGCTGCAGGGATTCCTTGCCTCGCTTTACGTAAATCATAATATTCTCCCCAGGGTACTACTTCATAACAGAATGGCAAAGTGCATAAGGGAAGTCCTCAGACTACATACTTGGGTCCATCAGATTAGCAAAGTCTGCGGTACACAAAACCAGCCATGTCACACAAAACTAGAAAGAAGAAAAGAGGAGACAGGAAAAAATGTATCACTGCTGTACAAATACAGGGATGTTTGTGCTAGAATTTATCTGCAGCATTTAGTGAAGAAAATTTTAATGTAGTGTTTTTACCATTACTTGCTCTTATATAATTTGGAAGGCCAATTTTAAGGTGTGGAAACATACTACAGATCTACCAGTTATATATTTGTCTGTCAGTCTCACCTTCTGAATAATAAGGCTTTTCTGGAAAATATAAAACTGTATGGTATTATTGACATAACAGTTCCACAGTCCATCAGTGTTTTGGGGAATCGTACCTCATTAAAGTTAGAAATTTGCGTTTTTTCCTGTTGACTGTCCAAGCCCATTTTCCCAGGTGCAGTGGCTGGTATGAACATTTCCGTGACCTGTCTGCGCTAGCAGAGACAGCACAGAACTATTCTAACTCAGGTAACACTGTGAGGATATGTGACCACAAAGCTTTTAACTATTCTCTAACCTGAGCTATGCCCAAAAGCTATTCTTGTTTTCTGCATAACATTTCAGAGGCCCAGCCACTTTTCTCACTGTCAATCACACTGTGTCCCTCTTCCTGACTTTCTAACTCATTTCTTAGTACAGCATATCCTTCTGACACCTTTTTATTGTACTAACTGCAACCACGAAACTGCATTTCTTCAGTGCCTGAAATTCCTTCATCCCATGTCTAGAAGCTCTGGATGACTTCCCTCTTTCCATTTAAATCCTAACAAAGCCTCTCCAAAGACAGACCAGTTCACAGCTGGGGTTTAATGCTGATGTGAGGTAACGGCTGCACTGAGAAACCCTCACCATCTCATTCCAGTGGTCTTCCCTGGGCCCTTCATCTCTCATAGCTACAACTTACACACAAACCTGCGCACCACCAACACCCCCTGTTGTAATTCTTATCCATATGAGCTTTTCTTGTTTCTTACCGTTTTATCTTCACTTTGATTTTACATCTCGTAGAAAGCTCAGGTTCATCTCCCTAGTCCTTAGATATTTAACTGAGGCTTAAAGCTGCAGTCAAGTTCAGTATATTCCACACATGGAATGTATGTTGCAAGTGAAAAGCCTGTTTGCTCCAGCTTCCATCCAGAAGCAATGGCAAACCAGCAGATATTAATGGAAGCAAATAATTTCAGTGTTTAGACTTCAGTGTGATGAATTACAGTCTAACTGCTTTGGACAGGAACTTTTGAGGTAGACTATAAAGTGCTTAACATAATTCGTGGTTGCAGTTAGTACAATAAAAAGGTGTCAGAAGGATATGGTGTACTAAGAACATTAGTTAAAAGTTACAACAAACAGTCACACCAGCTCTTTGCAAATAAGCCTTCTTCGACTCCTTTTAATTCTTAACTATCACAGGTCCATTCACCCCTTTTCAATAAATAAATCAAATGTTCTAAGGGTAAATGTAAAGGGTAAATGTATTTGTAAAAGCTGAATCAGATCAAAAAAGCTACAGATAGCCAACTGAAAGACACTTAAATGTGTTTTAAATAAGAACCCATAACTGATATAATCTTACCTAAAAATAGGCAGATTTAACCAGACTATGTGGTCTAGCATCCAGGCTACATTTGTCACAAGCAAATGATTTTTGCAGGAAATCTCTCTTGCTCCTTGTTTCTGCTTAAGACAAACATTACCCAAGCATCTTTTCCTGTGTTTCTCTGTTTTGGAATTTCTGGCTTTGGCTTTGGATAAAGACAGGAAGCACATGGAAAATGGAGGAAATACAGATTCAAGAGTATGTCACAGCATTCAAATCACAGAATCACAGAATCTTAGTGGTTGGAAGGGACCTTTGAGATCATCAAGTCCAAACACATTAAAAAAACAAACAAACAAACAAAAAAAACCCCAACCACCCAAACAAACACCGAAACACACCCACAACCCAAAACAAAACAGAAAAAAACCCACAAAAACCAGAAAAACCACACACACACACAAAAAAAGCACCCACCAACTAAACCC
>BJBW01011698.1:0-14547 GCA_004320125.1 Scolopax mira
CCAAGGGCAGGACCCAACACTTGGCCTTGTTGAACCTCATCCCATTGGCCTCATCCCATCCATCCAGCCTGTCCAGATCCCTCTGCAAAGCCTTTCTTCCCTGTCAAAGCCAACTGCAGATTTGAAGTCAAAAAGCAAAGGACAGCAATGGGGCAAGATTTACAGTGGAGACAAGTTGGCTTTCTTGGATCTACACCAAGAACTTATTTCCCAGGGATCTTAGCTGGTGGGCTAGTATCTGATGTGCTCATAACCTGGGCTGCACAGAATTCTGTAAACAACCAAGCACAGTTCAGATGATCCAAACAGGGACAATTTGTCTTTCTCCCCAACTACTTTCTCCTTCTTTCTGTTAAGATATTTGTGAAACTTTCCTCTCCTGAGGACAGCTATAACTGAATGCTTTTCACACTTGATTTCATGTCGCTATTAATCATGACAGGCCTTGTCCTTTCATTAACATACCGGTTAAATTTATTCCCACTTTGACAACCAAAGAAAGAAAATTTGTGGTCAGGAACACAGGGGAGCCTCTGGCTACTTGGCAAGTATAAGCATAAATAAAAAGGAGGCAAAAAAAATAAATAAAGGAGGCAAAAAGAAAAAAAAGGAAATCCAATTCCAAAACCATCAGCAAGGTTTTCAAAAGCTCACTAGCCTGCGTATTTCCTTTGATTGCCATTTTATTTTGATGTCAGATCGGGGGATTACATCTATTGTACTGTCTTTGTTTCATCTGCTGGATTTAAAACACTGACAATGCTGGGAAGAATGTTCTGGAACGCAGGTTTCATCAAGCCGAGCATCTTACCCTCTGCATTGCAAAGGCAGATCCTTGTCTGTGTCCTCCCCCTTCTTCTCCCTTCCCAATGACTTTGCCACGCCACGGCAAAGCAGACACCAGGCAGAGCAGAAACCTGCTCTGCCTGGTTATTCCTGGGAGGAGCAAATCCTTCCTGGTGAAGGATTGCTCTGATTGCTCAGGGTCAGGAGTCCCTTTGTTACCAGCAGTAACCAGTGCATTAATACAAAAATTAGTTTTTCTAAAGTAAGCCTAGAGGCAATGCTCCTAAACCAGGGGGGATCCAAAACACACCTTACAACCTAGGACAGAAGAGACACAGCAGCACGAAACTCCACGTGAAGGCAATGCTTGCTGGAGGACTCCATGCACGTACACAGGTTTCTATCCCACAAAACCAGAAAGACTAGAAAGTCCATAGCATCCTAACTCTCTAGTGAAGTAGTGGGAGTTGCCTGCACTCAACCATTATAATCACGGAGCCAACATCCTTACCTACTTTAGGAGAGGTGAAGAGGTTGTGATAAGCCCAGCCAGGCTTCGGAATGTCTCCTGCCACAATCCTTTCTGGTTGTCTTTAATGCGTCCCAAGGAAGATTTTCCCCAATACACTTCAAGTATTGGTGGAGGTACTTGTATTAAGAGCCCCACCTCCTCTGTCATCTGTAGATTGAGGGTTACTCCAACCAGGTAAATCCCACAGCCGGATGCTAAATTCCTTCTATTGCACAGACAGGTTATTTAAAGGAACTGAATCAGAAAACTCTGATTTTGCCCCTTATTTATTATCTTGTGCAACTAAAAATATCTCTCCCATTTGTTATCAGTTCCTTCTACTACAGTTTAGAAAAGCAAACGCACCACTAGGGGCACCAAGCTCAAAATCCAAAGGCCAGATCCATCCAAATATTCAGCCCTCTACTTCCCCTCTCAGTCAGCAACAAACTCCAATTCCTTCAGGAGAAGGAGGGCACTGAAATGCAGTGTTTTAACCACCCATTGTTCAGAGCCATCCCTCCCTCCAGCTGTGCCAGCTTAAGATCAATGTTTTGCAGGTGTCTGGCTGGCAGCAGACTACAAACGAAGCCACTCTTCAAACCTCTTAAGGTCAGAGATTTTAGACTTTGAAACCTTAAGCACAAAAAGTGCACTTCACAACAGCTCCTGTGGGTGTTATAAGAAGCAACAAATGCTTTTAAGCGCTCTTAAGAGAGAAGATGATGACAATGAAATTGAGGGGAAATGGAGAAAAAGATAATCACCCTCCAAGTTGCTGCTCTCATCTCCTAACTACTTCCAAGGCAGCAAGAACCCAGGCAGCCAGCAACAGCTGCCACCCTATTAAACTCAACAATTTACAGGTGCTCAGAGGGAGCACTCGTACGCAATTAGCCAAGCAAATTCACTTACTTCAAAATGCAGGGCCTGGCTCTTGGCTGCTGCAGTTTGGTTGTGCTCTGTTGACTCTGCAGAGCACTGACAGGTTACTCCAGGAGAGGGTCTGGCTGGTGGATGTTAAGGAAGCTGTGGGAAAGTCTTCCTCCGCAGAGAGATCTTATGAATGATCACAGGTGTATGGGAAAGCCCAACGCGCTCTTCTTGCTCAGCAACTGCTTCCTGATGATGGAAGGTGCTGGATCGATCTGTTAGACCTAAAGTAAAAAAAAAAATAAAAAAAAAAAATAGGGCTCCATCCTGTGCAAGCCTATTTGGAAGTATTAGGGATGGTGACTCAATCACGGATTCGTGGATTTGACAGAGTTGGAAGGGACCTTCTAGAGATCATCCAGTCCAACTCCCCTGCCAAAGCAGGGTTGCCCAGAGCACATCACTCAGGAGCATCCAGGCAGGGCTTGAAGATCTCCAGAGAAGGGGACTCCACACCCTCCCTGGGCAGCCTCTGCCAGGGCTCACCCTCCTCACCCCAAAGAGAGACTCCTCACCCAAAAGAAGTTCTTGTTCCAGCTTGTGCCTGTTGCCCCTCGTCCTGTCAGTGGGAACCACTGAAAAGAGTCTGGCTCCATCCTTCCTCAAACCACCCTTCAAGAATTTGTAAACATAGATAAGGTCTCCCCTCAGCCTTCTCTTCTCCAGGCTAAAGAGCCCCAGCTCTTTCAGCCTTTCCTCATCGGGGAGATGCTCCAATCCCTCCACTATCTTGGTTGCCCTACACTGGACTCTCTTTAGTAGTTCCCTGTCTCTCTTGAACTGGGGAGCCCAGAACTGGACGCAGTGCAGAGCAGAGCGGGAGAATGACCTCCCTCGACCTGCTGGCCACACTTCTCCCTAATCTAGCCAGCCCTTGTAACAGGGGTGGGAAAGCCCCAGGGGAGTAGATTTGGTACAAGTTACAAAGCTCCTATGCTTGCTTGAAAGCCTAGGAAAGTCCAGGCAAAAACCTGCATCACCGCAGACCCAGGCTAGGGCTTAAAAGGGTCTGAAGGTGTATGGCAACCATCAACACCACCCCTACAGGTGGGCAAGCAACCCGCTCGCAACTGGACCTTCACCCCGAGAGCTTCCTACCTAGCCACCTTTGTGCCATGCCCATTACAGCCTCCCCTGGCTTCCATTGCCAGACAAAAATGATGGTCAACAGCAATAAAGTTGTCTAGCAATGGCACATCTACTGTGAGGCCCCATGTTATGAATTCTCTGCTTACTCAAGCTGGGACGAAATGGGGACAGTTTGGTGAAGGCAGTCCCCTACAATCAGCAGAACAACTTGTGTTTATTCCTGAGAAGAATCTGGCCTGGAGATTTAGGAATCAGACAAAAGAAAGCCGGGATGATTGTTTTCAGCACGGAATAAATAAATGAATACTACGTGGTATGATTTCTCTTCTTGCACTGTTCTTTCTCTTCCAGTTAATCTCATTATTGCAAATTAGGGAGTTTCTCTGGCAGTTGAAAAGGTGTACTCTCACACATACAAAGGAAATAAACAAAGTATTTTGCTTCAGATCTCAGCTGCAGTCAATTTATTCTTTGAGCCTCTTGACTTAAAAACCGTAAGACTTTGGTCTCTTTGTTTGTATCAAAGTCACACACAAACTGAAGCAGACCCTGCTCACATCCACTCAAATTCAGTAGCACTGCTGCTCTGGTTTCACAATGACCTGAAAATACTTCTGTATTCTCTTTGTTTCTACCTGCTTCTTTATAGCCATTCTCCAATTAAACAGCACAAAAATTAAAAGTACCTTCTAATTGAGGGTAATCCAAAATGAAAGCTGGCTAGAAGGCTGAAAAGAGCTGAATAGGATATCTTTACTTACACCAAACAGTCCCATGATAGCATCTAGGAGAGGATGATGGCTTTCCTCCATAAAAGCCAAGGTTGTACTAGCTATGTAGGAATACAAAACCCCAGAGAGCAGTGCAATAAAAAGATGATGTAGCATAGTCCTTGGCTACTGCAAATTAGCTTCCTACTGTTTGGTGCGTGCTCTGTGACTATGATCCCAGTGCTCAGAAATGCCCTTTTTCTCTAAGACTGCCTCGAGTTGAGCCAGAACTGTGCCTGAGAGTAAGATGAGAGGGATCGATGGTAGAAACATCTTGCTAAATCAATTTTTTATTTAACATGATAATTAGAACAAATATCTGGGAGACTTTGGGTGATGTTACAACTTTAAGGCAGGCTGGAAGCACTTAAATTGCATGTTTAAAATTGTCAGCACTCAGGGAACCGGCTACAATGCTGTTTTGAAGATCTTGTTAGCACCTTTAGAAGCCTGGTTCTTGGACTCTGTATGCTGTGCAGTGGTGATTGCCTTGAGGTACAGTAGGTACCCAGAGCAAATAACTCTCTGCAGCCATCAGGGACATGGACTGATAAGAACAGCAGAGCTCTCCACCTATCCATCAGGGACCAAAATTAAGAATTCCACTTACATGGAACTGCCAGAACCAATTTCCAAGAGGATTTTAATCTAGATATTTAAAAAACATTTTTTAATAGAGGGAAATACACAGAGTAAGATTTTAAAAATGTGAGAGTCTGCCAGCTGGACTCTCACATAACAGTTAAAACAGTTAAAATTCCACCCAAATCCCCATGCCCGTGTGTCCTACAGCAAAGAGTATGAAGGTCTCCAGTCAGTCCACAGGAAACACCAAGCAAGGGGATCTTGCGAAATCTGAATTAGTTGCATTAATTGCATTAGTTGCATGTGCTTAACTTATTTAGACAAAATATTATGCCGTAGCTCCTAAAAGTATATTGAACTGCCCATCTCCCTGGGGTCCTGCTGTACTTGGCAGAGGGAGATCACTCCAAAGCATGAACTTGGCCCTCTAGGAATTCCTAACTCCTACAAATTACAAACATGATGATAGGTCAAGACCTAATGTAGTTTCTTTCATGAGATACCTGTAACTACTGGATGAATCCAGACTAAGTGCCTGGGAGCTGTTAAATATAGCAATGACAATGCCTGCTGCATGACTGTAGAAGAACAGGAAAGCAATAAAGAGTGAAGATTTTTGCCCTTCCTGCTCTGACCTGTGCAAAGAATTTTTGGACTGCATTAGTCATTGCATGCAGACAGTGCCAACTCTATTTATTATGGGATCCAAAAATCAGATGACTGTTTCTCACATCGTAACTCTTAACTGAGAGGTAATCCCCCCAATTTCCAATTTCACCTCCTATTTTCGTTGTAGCTGCTGCTTATTGCCATAATCCCTGTAAATAAACTTGCTTTATGACACAGCAATTCATCCCTAGACTCAGCCTTAGGCCTCCTGAGGTATTACCAGCAGGATAAAATCCATCCAGAGATGTGAACTTAGTCTCAGTCATCCAATAAACAACCTTTTACCCAATGGGCATAATCCTTTTATCAGATTACACCCCGATGCATCGTATTCTCTCATCTGCAAGTGGTTTTCTGGGATCAATTAGAAGTGGCATTACAGGAAAGGGAAAAAAAACCCACGTTCTTACCAAGGAATTTTGCCACTGGAAGGATTTCTTGGCTAGTAAACCAGCTAGGCTGCCCAAACCAGGTAGGTAGGGTTAAAGGACAGCAGCAACTCATACCATCTGAAAAGGCTGGTTCTTAAAACTCAACTGGGCACTTTATCCCAGTTTATCCCAGAGCACTCAGTTCATGAGATGACTTACGTGGATAGAGCCAGGAGAGGGTGCTCAACAATAACTGTGTGCTGATCGTGCCCTGGCAACAGCCATGGTGGCAACGCAGCCACTCACACCCAACTGCCAGAACCAACATGAAGAAGAACAGAGGACTTCTTAATTCACGCTTCCAAATTTCCAAGGGGATTTTCACCTAGATATTTAAAAATATGTTTCAAATACAGGGAACGCCGCAGGATAAGTTTTTAAAAATGTGGGAGTCTGCCTGCCAGACTTCAGGCATAAACAGTTAAAATTCCACCCAAATCCCTATGCCCATGTGTCCTACCATCAAAGGGCATGAAGGTTTCTGGTCCATCCAAAGAAAACACCAAGCAAGGGGATCTTGCAGAATCTGTTGGATTCTGGATCTTAGTTGGATTTGTCCTTAACTCATTTAGACAAAATATTATCTCCTAGCTCCCAAAAGTACTGAACTGACCAAGGATTTTGGTCAAGTAAAGCTTTTCACTACTTTTTTTCCTCCAATTTTGAATAAATTGTTTTAAATGGATATTAACTGGAATAAGTTAGGCTATGTTGAAGCTATAGGCTTCAATGTTTCATAAAGCAGGCAGTGTTTCTTAAGTATAGGAAAAGTAATTTGTTTTTTTTGTCAGGAGTTTTTAAAATAGAGAAAAGAAAGAGAACTATTTGTTTTCAGATGTAAATATCTGATTAGAAATAATTACCTTAAAAAATTATTCTTCAGGAAGAAAGAAAGACCTTCAGCTGTCCCCAGAGCTCCTGCAGGAGCAGGGCAGGAAGCAGGACTCCAAGCAAAGGCTGTATCCTTGTAAGGTTGATACATGAGGTCCCTCAAGATGGGAATCCAGGGCTGAGTTTACTAAAGACACAGAATCATGTGCTTTTATCCTGCTAACTGCAAAGGTTATTACACAGTCTGAACGGTTTCTAACACAAATAACTTCATGGGATTACATTTGCCAGAGCAGGATAAGGGGGAGGAGCTGGGGGGGGAGGGAAGCGAGGTGTGATTTTATCAATTAAATTCGAAGCAGGACTCTGTCATGGAGTCTGCTGTCACAGCTGTCTAACTTGGGAAAGAGTGAAAATTCAGGCTCTCTGGACTGAGCAAATGAGTATAATTTGGATTTAAATGGCATAGGAATCAAAAGTTGACTCTATCTGCTGATTCTATAGCCCTGTTTTCCTCATTATTTCTTCCCGAGAATCCTACTGTTTATAAAATTGAAAAATCAAGCTGAGCTGAATGTCCAATGCCTTCACTATGACTGAATTGCTCTTTCCGTGCATGTGATTGACAGCATCAGAAAAGAATGTTCTCCTTACCTAACAAGCACTCACGTTGGGTTTATTTTATCTGCCCTTGCTTGGGATCGTTCAGCTCCTGAAAATAATGCCACTGGGAATGACCTTCTTGTTGATGACCTCCTAATAACCTCAGCTATTAAAACCAGCTCTGCTAGACAGGTGCTGGAGGAATTTCATATATGATACTTGCAAAATATCCTTCCATAGCTCTCAAAAAACAGCAAAGCATCTCTTGAACCTACTTGGCAAAGACCCTGTGCAAGGTTAAAGATCCTCGTTCCCGTTCCCGTCTGTGCGGGGGAAAACACTGATCCACATTAGACCTTATTTTCCATATCAGTTTTTAACTTTCCAGCCTTCAGTGGCATCACTGCTGCTCTATTCCCATGGGTGGAACAGGAGAGGCAGACCACGCTGTGCAGTCTGGCTACCTGAAGCCACAGATTATGAATTTCTCATAGAAATAACTTAATGTGAGATCTGTTTTTCTCCATGATGGCGAGTGAAGTTACCTTTAGAAACTCTTAGGAAACAGAGGTGGAAGGGACCTCAAGAGAATATCTTTTCAGTTCACCTACCCACAGCAGCATCAAATAGACTAATCATGCAGGATAGACACTTATCCACACTCTTCTTAAAAAGAGCTAACAACAGTCAGGGTCTAAGGTCTTCAAGCCTACTCTTCAGGTGATTCTGAATGACACTGAGCTGCCATATTATTCTGAGCTGCACGTCCTTCTTAGAACCAAATTTCTATTAAAATATGACAAAGTCCCAGCTCTATAATATTGGTGCACTCTGCCAGCACAGGCCACGTGCACAGAAACTCACCTAATGGCTTTTGAAGCCAGATACTTCAAAAACTGGTATCTATAACGAGGCTATTTTAAACAGCCTAAATAAGGCTCAGAAGCAAGATAAATTCCTCTTACAAATGATAAAACAACCGGTATCTCCCAATTAAACAGGCTGAGGGTAAGAAAAAAAGGCTGAGGGTAAGAAGAAAACAACAAAAAAACCACCTGAAAACTAAACCAACCAACCAACCAAAAAACAACAATAAAAACCTCCCCTACAAGACATAAAACCAAACTCCAAAACCAATCCATAAATACTGCATTTTCTCCAGTCTCTTTTTCCCAGTCTCTTTTTCATTTTTACTTAAGGGATCCCAGCTGATATTATTACTCAGTACTTTAGGAAATCTGGCTGTTTAAGTCTCTATATATGAACCTCTCTGTGCTGAAATATATCCCTATAAAGACACTGATGGTGGAGAGAAAGGCTGATTTCCACAGAGAAACATCATTATCCCTTATTCTGAGATAACAGAGATGTCTCCAGACTAACAGGATGTAAAAGGCAGCACAATTATCCTGGAAACCAAGGGAGGCAGAGCTCCCTTTGCTTTCAGAACCCAGCGTCCAGGCAGAGGACTTGCAAACTCTGAGACTGGGGGGCCACTATCCATTTCTTTCTCGTATGAGCACCCAGAAATCATTTGATTCAATGTGCAATCAATGCTTGAGGAAAGCTGGAAGAAGTGGAAAAATTGGCAAGGCTGTGCTCCAGCACACCTGCACTTGTTTTACCTCAGGTGCGTTTTACTGGGCAAGATGATGCTATGGTGTGAGAAAGCCCATGAGAACCTAAAGCCACGTGAGGTCAGGAAAGTGAAAACTCAGAATGGAATTTTTGAGTTCGGGACAGTAAGCAGTCCCGAGCACAAACATGTAGAATACTGACAGGAGAAGGTGGTGCTGGTAAGATGGGAAGACTCAGGAGATGGAAACTGCAACATCAAGGACCAGCCCTGATCCAAGGAGCAATGGAAGAAGATGTGCCTGGCTACTGACCTGGCCAGTAAAGACTGTCTGAATGATCCACTGAGGTATCGAGTGGGTTTAAGGCTCAGCCTATTAGTCAATTCATTTTATGGGGTGCATTAGACCACAACCAATGCTTTACATTTTTCATTTACATGTATCCTGTTTACAGTCTCTTTGCACACAGAAGTGACCCAGAAAATGAAGGTTATAATACATGTAAGAAAAACACATAAATGCATAATGGGAAAGAGACAAAAATATGCTAGATTAATAAACAGCACATTCTGGCTTTCTTACCAATCATCAGATTTAATCAATCAGATAACAATTAGTTACCTCTGTATTTTCTACCTGGCATAATATTACTGGATCAATAGTGGACAGATATTGGTCACCCATTCTCAAAATCTGTGAAGATGAACTTAAATACTCAGGTCAACAAGATCCTTACCTGGTTGTTAATGTTGACAGCCACAGTCCTTTGATGCAGAACTTCAATTGAATTAGATGCTCCTGCAGTCACTGATTCATCATCATAATATTCAGTGCAGCTCTGCTGAAAAATCTGCAGCTCTTCCAGTTCTTCAGAGGTATTCTTACTGGGAAGAGGATTTCTTCCATCCCAGAAGCTATTAAAGACACAAACAGTTTAGCACTGAATCATTTTTATGTGACTGCTGGAACTCTAGTCTGAATTAGGGCTCTATTTACATAAATCAGTGTGATAATAGCCTTCACCTTTATTTTTTGTTGAAAAAAAAATGAGAAAGAGGAAGGGAAGGAAAGGAAAGAAAGGGAGAGAAGTCCAAAAAGAACAGGAGCTGCAGTGACATTCAACAGAATATTTTTTTGCTGCTGCAAATCAGTGTCTAACCACTAATGACAAGCTATGGATAAATATATAAACAGCCTTAATAAAAAAGCCTTACTCCAAGCCAATGCCAAGGTTGTAATGCTACCAATTCAGCCATAAAAGCTTTCAGCCCTAATTTGTAATGCTGGACTCATTACTCAAAAGTGCCCTGCTTTTCCTATTGTCTTATAAATGTGTTTCTGGGGTAGCTTTCATGCTTGGTCACACCACGGTCAGGTCCTCCAAAGATGTCTCAAAGATCAAATCGCGAATGGCATTTTCTCTCTTTTCTTTACATACGTTAAAAAAAATATTCCCAACTTGGGCTTGCTCTTGTTTTGGTTTGGCTATTTTTTGGGTTTTTTTTTTTTGCAAGGCCAGACAGTCTCCAGCAATTACACCTGGGAATAATCAAACCCAAGCTACCAAACTCCCCACTTAGGTATCTGAAAGCAGATGCAGTGGGCAGGGAGCCATTTCCACGGCTGGCCCACCACCAACCGCGGGGCTGTTCATGGCAATATGATTCATAACAATAAACGTTTCTGAAGTGCTTCTCATTAAATTATCGGCACAAGCTGATGGTAATTCCTCCTTGATGAGGAATAAGCCTCTGCAATGCTGGGAGCCCGCTAGGCCCCCTGCAGAGGAAGACGTGGGCTCAGACAGACAGATTCCCACGGCAAACCCTGTCTCCTGCAGCGAGACCCGGAGGCAGCTCAGGAGGAAAAAGAGCCCGGAGGCTGTGGGGCAGGATGATCGCTCTGAATTAGTGCCTAAAAGTCTGCCCTTTCTCTGCAGGCTTGTGAAAACGAATAAAGCTCCAGCAACTCTTTGGCTCCCAAATCCCCCCCACACCCCCCCGCCTTCCCCCCTCCACCCTGGTTTTGGCAGTTTGGGTGAGAATAAACAAGGGAGACACAATTTGCCAAGGGCAGAGGAATGCCTGTCCCCCGAGGCTGCTTTAGCCTCTGCACTAAATAAAGCCACGTCTCAAGATCTTGCTGTGGATGTAAATGCTCGGTCTTGTAGCCTCTTTAGAGGGATGTGTTGTGATATATGTACACATGAAAACTCTCAGTTCCTTGACTGCAAGGAGCTTTATAGCTAGCAAGTATGCTCCTATTATATACCGCACGTCATGCCAGGGTACCAGACTTTGAAGTATTGCTACCAGCCTCATCTAGCCTAAAATATTGGCCCTTAATCTGGTTCCCCTATGAGGAACCCTACTATCATGTCCACATGTAATCAGACCTGTGCAGCTGCTTACATGTCCTTCTTAATTGGATTGAAGTTAATCACAGTAGGATTAATTTGAAGAGATCGAGGAAACAGTGATTTTTGGTGGAGAGCAGATGGTTTCTTCTGGATGGAATAAAGCTCTGAAAGCAATATTAGGTGTTTAACTTTTCAGGTTTACCAAGATTAAAAGCTCAAGGATTCTGTAGCTTAATTATAGTATATTTAATCACATTTATGCCACGTCAATGAAATAATCCTTTGGAAATTAACTGTGTGGTTTTCAAAAAGAAGTGACTTACTGACAAATACCAGCAACTGACAATTATCAAACATTGTGAAGGGAAGTACGAAAACATATGCCTAAAGTTGGCATAATTATTTCCAAGCAAAAAAAAAGTTAAGTTTTCAGGAGAACCAAGAGCATCCTGCCTCTCCAAATGGCGTAACACATGTAATTGTTAAAAGTTAACTGCAGCAACTAGACTGGCCGTTCAGCACTGATTTGATTTCAGCCATTTCCCTCTTTGCCTTCCAAACAGAGCTATTGCCATGGAGTTCAATATCAAAGGACACAGTAAGTACATAGCCTCTTTAAATTAGGCCACTGAAGTTCAGCCACCTAAAACCGTGGGCACATTTGAAAGTCTGGACTTCAAAGGTTACAAAAAACTTGAAGAACCATTTCATTAATGAGCTGCTGTTCTTTTTCCACCTCTTACATATGCATTTAAAATGTATTTTCCTGTTCCCACGTGCAAAGGCACGCAAACATCCTGATTTCTCTCCAAAGCCAGCCCTTGCTGTAATTTGGATGCCAGGTAGAGAGCGAGCAGGAAAGAAGCACATGGATACAATGAGGTGGCAAACCAGATGAAGCTGAGCCAGGAACAGAGATAGCAGGTCTGAGGAACACCCATGCAAGGGAACACTGGTGCAACTGCAGAAAGGAGAAAGTTTTCTTAAATGACAAGCAGGTATAAGAACCTTAGGTCTTCAACCACACAAAAAAAAAGACAGCCTAGAGCTCACTCACACTCTATAGTCACTTACTTCCTGAATCCAGTGTGAACAAAGCCAGTTCACTCCCAAACAGTGTCAAAGAAAGAAAAAAGAAATGCTCCATCAACCATTCTGAAATTGAACCACAATAAAGCACATTGTCTAGGCTTGCACAATTCCTTTTCACAACAAGTCTTCTCAGGTTAATGTAGAGACCTGGGACCAGCTGAGGCAGGACTCATGAAAAGGTCAAAATAGAGAGGCTGTGTTTTATTTTATAATTTTTGTTAGCACAATTTCTCACAAATCTGATGAACCAGTTCACTTCTGCACGGTTTTTCTCCCCTACTGAGTTTAGGGCAAAACCCAGAAGTGTGAGTTTGATAGCACCACATTTCTGTTTCATTTCTAAGAGCACTGAACAGCAATGATTACTCGGCCAGATTCACCCTTCAAAATGAGGATCTTGACTTACTTAAGAAGTCTACCCACTTTAATTATATCCAATTATCTTGTGTAGGGATATTAAATAACTTACATGGGTAATAATATTAGCAGGGTCAGAATACCATTGTGGGGAAATGCATTCTTTCATCCAAAACTTCTAATCAGAGCTCCCCTGTGATGCAAGACAATTGTGTCCCCTCATCTTCCACTTACTGTAAGTACAACAGCCCTCATTATCATAACAGATAAGAGCCTCACAAACAGCCACACTTTTATCTTCACGCACAAAAAGAATTGGTATGAGGTCAGTATTCCCTCTTTAGAGCTGGAGAACAGAGCAGATCCTCACCTCTTTCCGTGCCCGCTAAAACGGGCAGAACGGTAGGCTCTGGAAAAGGGAAACTGGAGAGTCACCAGTAGAGAAGGTGGCACAGGGTCACTGCAGTGTTTACCCTACTTACATCTAAACACAACTTTAGGCAGAGAAGGCTAGAAGAATGAAATCCATTAAGATGTACTTTAATCTGCTTTAAACACAACATAACTATTCATTTGCTTTAAGCATGTCTTATTTAAACCCCGGGGTCTACTTCTCCTCCCATTATATGCATTTATTTAACATTTCATAATCTGCTAGTGCTGAAAGGCAATTTAGGGCAGGACTTCATAGCGATTATCACTTAGTACAAAGGAGCTTATTACCTCACACCCACACTCCCGGGCAGCCACCAGAGATATGCCAGAGTTCGTATCAGCTGGCAGCAAAGATTAGCTATGGATATTAATAGATACACGATCATATTTTTCAGTACCATTTACATAACTACATACGTGTTCTACTGTAAAGCTTTGCTTCTCATCATGCAATTAAAGGTGATATACATGAAGCTGAAGGTAACATCAACATTTTATATATTACCCTGTTGACAAACCGAGAGATATACTGCTAACAGCTAAGTATGTTTACCCTACAATTGCTATAAACCATGTAGGAAAACGTTTGATTATATTATTAGCAGTAAATTACAAATATGAAAAAGCATAACTAGGTGATTATCTTGTAACTAAAACATAACTCCACTGTGAGTATAACGGTCGCTTCAGTTTGAAATAGGACACATGTGTAATTTGTTCTGGACAGTTTTGGAACAAACATGGTGCCCATCTACCACCTCTGCACAGAACACAAACTTCCTGGCATTCCTTTGGCACAGAGAATACTGCAGCTGCCAAAAGAAAAATGACCATCCTTCTACTCACGGTGCAGTTTATTTACTTTAGGGCACTAGGATCAGCAGCTAAAAATTAATAAATCTACTTCTAGTTGGACACAATATAAGCAAAAATCACATCACTTCCATCTTCTCTTCTTTTGTAAGACTGCAAGCTTTCTGAGACATAGTATATACTTATATATCTTTGCATAGCTCCAAAGCTGAGGACTGTGTAACTTGGCAAAGTAAATATCAAGAAATGCTACTTTTCTGTATTTATGCTATTTTCTAGCAACACGGCCTACAAAATGTACCATTCCTTGGGAGTGTTCATTGAAGCAAACTCCTCCTATTAACATATTCATAGAATCATGGAATTATAGAACCATCTAGGTTGGAATGGACCTTCAAGATCATCTAGTCCAACCAGCAACCCAACTCTGACCAAAAAAAACCCAAACAAAACCATCACTAAACTAGGTCCTCCAGCATTATGTCAACCCACCTTTTGAACACCTCCAGGGATGGTGCCTCAACCACTTCCCTGGGCAGCCCATTCCAATGCCTAAAAACCCTTTCACTGTAAAAATCTTTCCTAATATCCAACCTGAACCTCTCCTGGTGCAACTTGAGGCTGTTTCCTCTTGCTCTCTAACTTGGGAGAAGAGACTGACCCCCTGTGGCTACACCCTCCTTTCAGGGAGTTGGAGAGAGCGAGA
>BJBW01011699.1:0-14061 GCA_004320125.1 Scolopax mira
GGCATCCACAGCTTCCCTGGGCAACCTGTTCCAGTGTAGAATCATAGAACCTATGAGATAATGCTGTATGGTCTCTATACACAGAGACCCACAGAGATTTCTATCAGACACTTCATATACCACTGACAAACTGTCAGTGTACTTCCTCACGGCAAGCACATGGGGTGCCAACAATAACAACTTCCTGTACAAGGAAGACAAAGAACACGTTATCCACAGACAAACTGAGGCTCGAAACATCATTTGCAGTGCTATACATAGCTCTGAAGGGGCATAAAAGGCATAACTCCAAGACTCTAGGAAAGAAAGGTGCTGGAGACACATGGCAACCACTCCTGAGTCCAGCAGCCATGCGCTGCCATCGCTGGAGCTGGTCCAGCAGCACACCTGATAATGTATATATGCTGATAAACTGACAGAAGGACTTTCATGTTTTACTACACTGCATAACTTAAAGCTGTATACAGAAACACTTGCCAAAGCAGTGACTTCAGAAAGACATCCTACATGGCTGCATCAGAGCCAGGAGCAGCTTGGCTTCACAGCAGCTCAGCCTGTGCAGTCTGTTCCTCCCAACGCTCGCTCGCGGAGCGGCTCGAGGCCACAACGTGTCCAGCCTCTGGAGGTGCTGGGCTCATCAGGCAATCGCTCGATTTTGCTGGAACCCATGTGTGTGCATACACAATTTGACAATGCACACTCAGAGCAGACAATACGGCTAATAATAATCATAGAATGGTTAGAGTTGGAAGGGACCTTGAAGNNGGCAGCCACAGCTTCTCTGGGCAACCTGTTCCAGTGTTTCACCACCCTCACAGCAAGTAATTTCTTCCTGGGATCTAACCTAAATCTCCCCTCTTTGAGTTTAAAACCGTTACCCCTCCTCCTATCACGCCACTCCCCGATCAAGAGCCCCTTCCCATCTCTTCTGCAGGCAAGGAGTCCCATTGGTGATGAAAACAAAACTTGGGAGGAATCCAAGTCAGAGGTGGAGAAAGGCTTTTCGAGAAGATCTGGTCCTATATTATGAATCAGTTACAGCAAGAAAGGCTAGTGAACGTTCAAACATGCCTCGTTCTTAAGTTAGAAAAAGCCTGTTTTCCAAGTAAAGATAAGGAACAAATGCACTCCTTATATTGCTGAAAACAGCATTTAGTGTCTAATGAGATGTGAGGCAGAATGGATTGCTCCCACTTTTACATGCTCGGTTTCATCTACATAAACACAACCAAAGTCAGTAACCCATGAAGGTAAATACCATCACCACCACCAAGGTGTCCATGAAGAGCCACGATACCCAAACATAGAGCTCTGTGTGAAACACATCTACTTGACTAAGCATGAAATCCTGGCACTGCTGAAGACAGTGGGAGTTTTGCCATTAACTTTGAAAGAGGAAGGATTTTATCTCTGTCTTCTAATTATAAAGGAGAAGTCCTCAGTGAAGTACAAAAGAATGCAAAGCTTTGCAGTATTTTACATAGAGTTATTATGCTGCATGGCTCTAGGGTAAATACAGCTTTTACCTTGTTTATCTAATGTTTTACTCCTAAATATCATAAAGTTTACCCTAAATTAACTTATGCAAAATTTTAGAAGTTACAATTTCCAGCTGAAAAGTGATCCCTTAAAAGGGTATCTACAGGAATAAGAAAAGAAAAATAGCAATAGAAATTTCTATTACTTTTATAATTAGAATTATTGCTACAGGCTTGAATATTTCTTAAGAGCATCTGCTTCTCATATGACACAGCAGACTAAGAGCTGGCAACTGAAACATAGATGTTAATTGCAAACATTTATTATACTACCAGGGTTTACATTTTGCAGCTGTCAATGTTACCGACAACTGTAACAGGAATCAGAAAAACCACAATATTTGCTTGCCAGAAGGCCAGCTGGTGCTTGATTTTCCTGTTGTTGTTGTTTGTTTATTTACTTTCAAAGTGTATTAAAAATAAGTCTCTCTCCCAGATGTATTCTTTACCTAGCAAAGAGGAACTTAGAAAACTACTTGAAAAATGTATTCTAAAGGACACTTATATTACCTTCAAACTCTGATGCAATTAATTGTTTTTCAGCTTTGGTGAAGCTATATTGTGGAGAGATAAAAATTCAGTGGACTTTCTATTCTGCAGTGCTCCAAACTACCTTCCAAAAAAATAAGAAAATTAAATCTGGAGCTCAGTAGTTTCTTAACTGAAATATTATCAGAAACAAAAACAAACTCAAATTCTTCAACTTAAAAATATGGTAACAAACTGATGCTGTCACAGTAGTGTCAGCATGTCCTTTTTAAAACCATATTTACATGGATTTATAAGTTGAGATATGGCTAAACTAATAAGCTTTACCCTGAGCGGAGCCGGAGCAGTTGTCAAGGCTTGTTCGTAACAGTATGTCTCAAAAAAGTGAAAGAGAGAGACCAATCCAGAGGAACAATACTACTTTATTGCATTCAAGTTGCTCTTTGTCTACCCACCTGATTCACCAACGTGTCTACAACTCCAGTGGTTCATCCCGAGCCTTACAGGAAAGTGAAAGTTTGACATCAATAAGCGATCTCCTTGGCCAGGATGTTTAAAGAGTGAGAAATACTGGCTTACTAGCAGCTGTTTAGCCAAGGAAAGCCTGCTCGTTACAGAAGGGCAATCTATTAACCTGCAACTCCTCAGATCCAAGTAAAGGAACTGCAGAAGTCGCGAGGAATCTATTGTACTCCACTAGCTCCCTCCGTAGGCAGCAGATCTCCTGTTCCAAGTACTTCTTCAAAAGCAATTGTAGGGGAACAAGACAAAGTTATATACTTGTCTGATGGGAGACAAGTTTTTGATCCCATCACGCACTTCTAGGTCCTTCTGGTTCTTCACGTTCAGAGACATGCCAAAAGTCTTTCCTTGCCAAGAACAGAACACTATAAGAGAGGATAAGGACTAGAAGTGTTTAAATGATCAAATAACGCTCCCTCACTCCTATTCATCACAGCGGTCTCTATTAGAGCATGTAAATTTTTTCCATTTCCTTGTCTGTCCAGCTAATAAGAAAATACACCAGAAGACTATAGGCATTATCCCTTTTGTGTACTCATCAGCACCTTCTGCAGGAGAAGGGAACCGAGAACAACTCTGTTTTCCATTAACTATGCCCATTGCCTTCAGAAACAGCTTATGTAGACCTCATGACAAAAAGAAGGCTTTGGCAGGGAGGTTGGACTAGATGATCTCCAGAGGTCCCCATATCATTCTGTGATTCTGCGAATGATAAACACGGAAACTAACCCAATCACTTCAGGTTTCTGGTCTACAGTATCTTCTGTAAGACTAAGAACTATCAAGTCACTGTGACACTTTGAAGGTGTCTTACTTGGTGATAGCTGAAGAAGAAACAAACAAAACCAGCAAACCAAATGAAAAGATGCTCTACATCACTGATGGGCTTTCCCAGAACAGAGGAAGGACATCCTCTCTCAGGGATATCTAACAGCTTCACGTGTCAGAAGAATGGCCAGGAGCGGGAATACACTTACACAATATATCTCAGAAGATGAGATTTTTTTATTTTCTTTTGACATTTTTTCTTCCTATTGTAAACTTACTATTATTTAAAACTTCTCAAACATAATCCTTTGTGAAGTTAAATGAGTCTTACAGCATCTTTTAAGCTTTAGTATCTTAATCCTTAAATCATAGCCTTTAATATTGTGATTATGCACTAGTTAACTAAATAGCCTGAAGAGATTCTCTGCTTCTTTACATCTTTTCCTATAAGTGGTATTTGTCTTTTTTTTTTTTCCCTTGTGCAATGTATTTTTATTCTAATTCCAATATTTTTCAACAGTCTTGCTTGCACAACATATCAATGAGCCAGAGAATAAGATGCAGGGTTGACATACATTATAAGGTGATGACCTGCCTGCATTACAGTGGGCCAGAAGAACCTGCCACCCTGGGCTGGGGTTGTTTCCTGTTGCCCTGGATGCTACGACTCCAGAATCCCAAGCTTTCTTGCTGTCGTTTACTTACAGCTGTGTTTGATGGGTGCACATGCTGTTCTCTTAGAGTACATTAGGCAATAACACATGGTGTCTTAGACATGGCTCATTATATGCCTTGTGAATGAACAATTTTAAGATCCTTTCATTGCACTGGCTTAGTTCTGACTTTATCATCAGACCTTTATATATATTTTCCAGAAGCTACATTGCCTGCAGAGACAATAATTATAAGAAGCTAGTGGAATTTGTGATTGCTTTCCTCACACTTATTATTTGCCAAAATCCTGAAGAGCAAGAAGCTAAGATTTACTGCTTTTTTCTTATAAAATTCTCTACTTTCCATCTGCAAATATGCCAAGGTTATTCATGTTTAATCTTGGACGACTACTAGCTTTTACAGACGTACTTGCAAGCAGAAACACTTTAAAGGAAACCAAAAATTACCTAAGCACGGGGGTTTTTTGTGTTCAGGCTTTGTTGCATCAAATGAATTAGGATTTTCAAAGCATACAGAGCCTTCATTTACTATACAGTTCCTCATGCATAGGAGCAAGACCGAGCTGCCACCTGAAGACCCCCTCACACGGCACATCTTCATGCCAGAGAATTCTAAGAAACAGAAAAAGTTCCATTCTCAGAGCAGTTCTTTAGGCAAAAATAACTACTAATGAAATAACTAAATGACAAAAAAGATAAGAAGAAACCTTGTGTTAAACTAAATTTCAGACCAAACTCAGAATATTTAGAAATTATACCTTTCTTCAATACATTGATCAAACTCCTTTTTATTTCAGCAAACAAATAACTAAAAGGCTCATGAATATAGCCCCATGGAAGCAATCTTACTTACTAAAAGACTGGCTTTTCCCACAAATTTCCTGCTCTGCCATTTCATAGAAAAATTACACAAAACTGCATGCAGACTGTGTGTAATCTAGTCCCTTAACAAGCTTTGCAATGTGAACTCCTATACATTCCAGTTCTCTTTCATCTATATAATCTTCACCTAATCTTTAAGAGGCAAAACAGCAGATACTCAATTTGAGTCTTAGAATAATGCTATTGTACATAGGGACATATGGATTATGCAAGCCTAAAGCCCAGCCAAAACCCCCATGTTTATTCAGGAGATACTTTGAGTTTAGAGCCTCCAGTGTTTTATGCATGTTTTTATTAAAAGGTTACTTTTTTTATGTGTCCCTTCCTCTATTGCACAATCAAGAGGTAGTGGAATAAAAAGAGGAGCAGTTTCCCCAGAAATTTCAGGACTGCCATGCGATGCAATGGGGCATCTTTGCCCTGGGAAGAGCACAGCACAGGCAGCTGGGGCCAAGCAACAGTTTGATAGAGAATTCAAACCAATCTCCCACCTTTTCAGTGGGCAGAGCTGTCCCATAGAAGGGACAGTCCAAGGTTAAGATACTACTTTCTGTACTTTAGGAAGAAATGTCACAGTGAGTGCAAGGTACTCGAGTTAAAGGTCCAACGTAAGTGCCTTCAAAAAAACTCCTTCAGTGTGTGTCTCTCAGTAGTGTCCAGTCACCATCAGGATCTCTCACACACGTTTTGGAGGTTAAATAGTTGATATTTGGACAGTGCTTTTTAACTAACAATACCTCAGGTCTCCTCTGTAAGCATTGGAAAGTGAACATCTCAGGATGCAGAAAGTCACTATCTCCATCCTGTGCAAAATCCCGGCTCTAGCCCTTGCTCCTCTTTGGATCTACACTAGAAGGTAGAAAACCCTAAAACTATACCCAGTAAGGAAGGAAACTCCTAGTAATTCAAATCAGAGAAAGATTTTAGTTGTCTGACGATGCTGTTGATGTGCTTCATGGCACGTAGAAATGCTTGTGTGTTAAAAATAACATTTCCATGCAAGTTTGACCTAAGCATTCATGCAGCTTCTTTCTGGAAAAATGATTTGCAGTATAAGAGTCATTTTTATTTCATGGCAAAAGGAACACCACATTCAGATCATTATTTGCACATAATGGCACATTAATTATTAAACTATAAGTACATTATTACAACTATTAGTTATAAAAGAGAATTATCTTACATGGAAAATCTGAAGTTACTCCCTTGTTGGCAACTAAAGCATCAGAGTTCATAAAGAACGAAACATTACTGAAAATACTGAACGTGGCATTTTTGGTGTAACTATTAAAATACTTTCATTTACATATAATTTCATTTTTATTTCACTTGCTTAAAAAGCATTCAAGTTGCCTAGGAAGCTGCGAATAGATTCACAGACCACACTGCACAATAATGAGGACGGGATCTCTTGCCTGCTCTGAACTAGTGTCACACAACATTCAGTTTCCAAGCAGTGTCACATCACGTCACCTTCCCAGAGTTTGCTGTGCTTCATGAAAAACATGAGAAAAGTAGCTTGGCTTCTTTTCCCTGCCTCAGATGTGAGGCAAGTTGTGCTTCTACCGTATGTCTGCTAAGAGATCCCCCCAAAAATATAGAAAAAAGCAGACTATAACAAGCCCAGAAAACACAGGGATTCAATTCACTAATCATACAAATTACATGGAAAAAAAAAAATGAAGTGCATGTTCGGCTACTGATGGCAGACTGAGGCCATAAAAATATAGTAAAGCATTTCTGTTTATTAAGTTTTCAGTATCCCACAGAAAAACAGATTAATTACAACACTGCAATTAGCACACGTGTCTTTTGCCTAAATCCTCCCTATTCCTTAAGAAGGTTTGCAGATGCGACTGCAGAGAGGCCAAAGAGGAGGTACACTCCCTGGTTGTCCCAAGCTTTTTGTTCCCTGCAGAGAAGACCATAGATGGAGCTGGATGAGAGAGACACTCCTAGCTATGTTGACTTCTCTTGAATTACATTTCTCTCTACAAAGTTGCTCTGAATAATCTACTTCAATCCTTCACAAGAGCCCTGCCTCCTCCAGGCTTTGACTCCCAGTCTCACGGATTCCTGGGAGCGATATCACAGATCCGTAAGATTCCTAAATAATTACACCAACGACTATACAAACTTCTACGAGACTTTAAAAATCACCATTTAGTGACAACAATGCATTAGAAGAGTGACAATGTTTTGGAGGTAATGTGTTTTATTGGGGATGTCCCAAGGAAGGTCCTAACCCTCCTCTTGCACACATCCCATGGCAAGGCTGGGAGGGAAATCTCAGTCCAGCGTGCTCCAGCTCGTGCTGTGAATATTTAGAGACACTTCCCTACTGCTGTAATGAACATTGCAAAACCACCAAAGTGCAAGGAGATGGAAGAAGTGCAGGGGGTGCTACATCATGTACCAGAGGTCTCACAGCCAGCCTATGGAAAAAGAAACCCCACCTCACAGTACACCCTCTGCCCACAAAGCACTCACTCCCCTACGTTTCCTGACTTCTCTGATGCGTTTCCAACTCGTCCTATTTCAGTGGAGCAGAAGGATGGCCACAGAAGGACTCATCATGCCAATATTTTGAAGCTTTTATGAAATACATCATTAAACGATGACAGTAATTTGTTCAGCGCAGCTCCCTTCCACTGTGCGTTTCAGATGTGTGCGTTTTGTCCACAGACAAAGTAGGTTGTGTTTGTTGACTCACTCTGAATTCAATTTTTCCCCACACGCTGTACATCTGCCGCACATGCCGGCAAAGCCCCCACTAGCTCTCAACACCCACAGCACACTGACATACTGAGCAACAACACGTGAAAGAGTTCTTCTGAACTTGAGCATTAAAAAAAGGAAATAATCCCCAACCTGATGATTTTTTCCCCCCCTCCCCAAAACAGATCTGCGAGATTTATCAGGGAGTGGAGCAATAAGATGAGGGGTAATGGTTTTAAATTGAAAGAGAGGAGATTTAGATTGGATACAAGAAATTCTTTCCTGTGAGGGTGGTGAGACACTGGAACAGGTTGCCCAGATTGTTGATGTCCCATCTCTGGAGGAGTTTAAGGGCAGGTTGGATAGGGCTTTGAGCACACCTGATCCCACCTAGTGGGAGGTGTCCATGTCCATGGCAGGGGGGTTGGAACTCCATGATCTTTAAGGTCCCTTCCAACCCAAACCATTCTGTGATTCTATGATTTGCTATTTAATACAAGTCAGTTGCTTTTTTCCAAAGTAATTTTTGCTACTTCACCTCTCCTAAGAATTTCACATCAAATAACGTATTTTCAAGTAATTTTTCACCAAGTTTTCTTCATCATGTTTTTTTCCTTATTGAATGCTCCTAATACAGGCTGACCCTGATCCTAGAATTCACTTAAATTGCCAGCTTCTAGTTGCTATGTGCAACTCAACCCCCTTCACTTATTGGCACATAGCACTTTGTTCATATGAAAAAATTCTATCAAACATTTTTGTACTAATGTAACATGAAAGCAAAAATTAGAGTATCCTTGAAGTTCCATAGACTGAAATATCTGTCTATGTTGGGAAACTCAACAATTTCTAAATAATATTCCAAGAGAAGAAGTAGAGGAAGGGAATAATTTCTACCATTTAGAGGAAAGCACGGGTGAAACAACTGTGAACATAAAATCAGCTGGGGGCATCGCTTCTCTAAGCATTTTCTGCGTGAAGAAGCTTGTTCTTCTGGACAGAGATTCAGATGAGAACAGGTAAGTTTGCTTCAGAGTTTTGCTGTGTAGCCTTTATGTAATACCAAGCAAGATCTGATGATCCACGTGAAAATAAAAATGATGGTATTCCTTTTCTCCCACATCCATTGTCCCTTAGCCGTTTAGACTGCAAACTGCTGCAGGCCTCTCTCTTGGCATTACAACAAAAGGAACAGCAACATAGTCATCACTATTAAAATTAGCAAGAACTTTAAAAATAAAATTTAAAAAAAAAAATACACACGCACACAAATACAGCCCTATGTGTCCACACACACTCACAAAACAGGCAACAAAACTTAATTCTTAAATTAGTGCATAAGCATACTACCTGTCAGAGTTTCAGGTACAATTTACAATGAAGTGCCTTGCTCAGACAGCATATATTTCCCTCTCCATACATAATTAAAGTTATTCCTATTTTACATCCCATAAATATTCACTGATGCAAGAGGGAAAATAGAACACTTTCCTCCCAAGATGCTGATGGGACCAAGCAGAACCTCATCAGGGATCACTTCAAAGATCAATTTCTCATGTCCAGAGAAACAAATGATCTTATGTGAGCCTACTGTTAGAGATTGCACTCTTGAATTATGCATGATCCTTGACTGCTCATAATAGGAACAAACTACAGAGAGTTTCATTAGTACATTTCAATTATCGTAGCCCTTCTTACTCCTTGTTTGCTTGTTAATTTCCATTTTTAGAACATCCTTTCACATGTGCTATCAGCAATGATGTCATGTTTGGAAAAAGGCTTATTAGACTCCTTATGCATTCTCTCTGCATGTACAAATATAACTGTAAATTCTAGAAAGTGCCACAACTTTGTCTCCAGTAGAAAGTGTAATATCTACCACTGCTCTTCTGGGCTTGTAGGAATAAGTTTTGCCTGGATAAGAGTTGCGATTTAATCCAGTATCTGAAACTTGTGAAGCATTAATGTCACTTGATCTTTGTAGGAGTTTAACAACACACACACATTACCACAGTACCTGCAAAATATAGCAAGACATATGTTAACTATAGCCTCATTTTGACCACCTGTCAAAAATCTTAACACAAAATATGTCAGGAAGTAAGCTGCCACTGGTCATACAAATAATTACACAACAGCATTTGCCTTATACTGATATAAGTGTTTTGGAAACTCACCCTCGCTTTAGAAAAGTCATATTAATCATGGAATAGAGATGGATTCTCTACTGGAGTCGATAGAGTCACGTAAATAAAAATTTCTTCCTCCATCCATCTGCCAGAACCAGGAAAGGCCTTAATCTTCTGTTCTTTGGCCAAAATTAGTTTTCTGTCCTAGAAAACCGTAGGATGTCGTTTCCCTGCCCTGCCTGTCCAGAGAGGGATCTCTGCCTCACTAGGGCTGGCTGACAGGTAAGTAGCCAGCAGGACTCCTCAGGCCTGTGGAGGGGATGGGGTTGGGTGCTCCTTTACATCACACCAGGGCTCCACTACTGAAGCAAATCTCCCTTTTGTTTCCATGTTGCCCGAGGTGTGAACCAAAGCGTGATGCCTACCCGTTCATGAACTGGGTGCCTTTGGGACAAAGTTTAACTGGCCTCCAGGGTGGACACCAATGGACATTCAGTTTACTGAACCAGACTAGTGCTAGCCTGATGAAAAAGCTGCTGAAATATGTGGCATGTTGCCTTGGGTGCCCCACACCAACCTTTCCTCTCCACAAATCTGCCATTCCTGAGCTGCATTACTTGCTAATGCAGATGTAGCTGATACATCAAACGAGGACTAGACACCACGACTGAACACAGCTCCACTCTGGCCAAGTCCCCACCGGTTTTTGCACTCAATGAGAAGCGTAAATCTGCAGTCTAAATCAAAACTGCCACTACAACTTAAATTCAGACAAGGCCACGTGTCTGGGAATCGGGGAATTCCTACTAAATCTGTCAGGGCTGGTGACCTTGCAGAGGCAGAGGTGAATCAGACCCTGTTGGGTCTCACCACCACATATATCACAAAGCACGCTATCTCCTGCAATCTGACACTGGCTTCAGCTGAGCTGATTTTCTATTCCACACCGTTTCCTCCTGAGGTTTCTCATCAATAAATAAAGAGACATGCTGCTACCACAACTGCTCTGCGCCTACCTAACCCCATATTAGCTTACAGACATACACACACGTCCTCCCTCCCCCAAAAACCACACCACTGGAAGAGCAACACTGATAGCACAAAGATATTTTCACTGTGCAAGTGTTGGCTGTTTGCATGTTAATAGTTAGAAGCTTCTTAGCACTGCCATCACAAATCTCCATTTCAATTTCTGATCCATACAAGTTCGGAACTGGCATCAAATATTTAATTTCCCAGGTGACAAAAATAGCTCAGTTTTTAAAGTTGTCAGATAAGTAGGAACAAAAGCAGGAATTAGTGGGTACAGAGAAAGCCAGAGAGGAACTATCCCCGTTTGGCGGAGAAACTTTCAGATTGTGTTCAAGTTAGAAGTTGATTAATTAGGGAAAACAGTAAAAACTCTGAAAGCAGCCTAAAATTTCATTGGTCTGACAAGGGAAACGTGCAAGAGGAATGTGGGAGAATTTGGAATAAGATGGAAGGAAAGCTTGAGCCTTTGTCTCCTGTATGCTGGGCGACTGCCTAACTCAGGACAAGCGTCTGATCCTGCACAAGCACCAACCAACGCAGCTGGTGTTGACAAAACCTGGCCATTCCCAAGATAAATTTTGATCCCAGCAAGTCAGCACAGAAACCTTACTGAGGAAATTCTAGAACAACTTGCATTTCAGCACCCTTCCTTCTGCTTGGCTTATCAAAAACCATTAGAAGCACAACACGTAAAAGAGGACCTGCTTTTTATCAAAGGACGGAGGGCTACAGCAAGTTGTTTGCCAAACCAAGCTACTTTACAACACTTTGTTGGCCATTTATGCTTTGATTTCAACTGTAAATAAGAAAGCACATAGCGTGAAAATAAATATATGTAAAATAATCTGATACACACAGGCTGCATACCTTAAAATACCAGTTTTAAGTTTAGCAGTGCCAGATTCGGGCAAGTTTGAAGTACACCAGTGTACTTCACTTGATTCAACCCAGCTCCAAAGCATCGGGAACACTAAAGTTTTAAAAACCATAAATAAAATAGTTGATAGCTCAATTCCACTGAAAATAACACTCATCACAAATAGATATGGACAAAACCAGATGTATTAATTAATCACTCAAGCACTAAGGCATACAGCTACAGGGGTCCTGCAGCTCTGGCTTGATCATCACCCACTTCTGCCTTCACTAGAATTTATTCCCTCCTTCCATGGACCATAGTCTCTCCCATCAGCCATATTGCTGTACTGCACAAGGAAACCAAGCACAGGCATCCTCTTCTTCATTTTCTCTACAGAACATCTGCTGTTTCTCCTGGCTGTTCACCGAGTGTGTAGCGCTTCCCAAAATACTCTATATGGCCTTAAAGTGTTTGTTCACAAAGTGCTTCTGCTGTAATTCCCACAAAAGTCAGCTAACTGGGCTGATCGTAGAGCAGTCTACAATAACCAGTACTAGATCCATTTCTTCATAGACTTTAAGAGTTGTACACTTCAATTTTACATCTATTATGCTCTCTTTTTTTTTTTTTTTAAACGTTGTCTTTCCCTTACTACTCATTACTTGCAGGTAGAGGCTATTGTTTCAATTCATATATTTCAATTAAATTCATATAACTTAAGTATTTTGAAAATTATAGTTTGAATTATTTAGGAAGAGTGACCTGGGCTCTCATGATCATGAATCTCTTCAATATCAACAGCCCCTAGAATAACGAAGGCAAAATTTTCAAAGACCAATAAATAAAACTGACTCATGGAAAAGTCAATGAACATTTGACAATTTACAAGACTTTGCAACCCTGAAAATCTCCGCAAGCTGCTTTGAAAAAGAGAATATAACCTCCTTGGCCAGACGAGGATTTCTGGAAAATATACTCCTCATGTCTATGTTTAGTTTCACTTTGTACCTTAAGAACCTTTTCATAAAGCACAATTACAGTCTTGGTCTTTCTACAAGTGATATCAATTAGAATTACTAGCGAATTAATTATTCCTATACATGACAGCACTTTTGGTTTGCAGATGCTGTCTGCTGGGTTTTGTTTACCTAATCTGATTTTACCGTTGGGTTTGGTTTTTTCTTCCAATAATGATATTGGGGAAATAGAAATTGTTTAGGAGGTGATGATGATTTCTAAAGATCCTAACAGAAACAGATTTCAAACTCAATAACTGAGACAGAAATAAAATAACAGTGAGAATAGTGTGTCATACACTTTTACTTGACCAAGTGTGCCCGTTTCATCAAGGGTTCACTCAAAATGCTTCCTTATGCAAATAATCCGTTGGTAATATGAGCTGGCTGCAGAAAAATGTGCTTATATGTAATGTTTGCTTCTGCCTACATATAATAGGAATTTGGTTCTACAAAATGAATGGTTACAAAATCAGTTTATTTATGTGAGTGTCAATTTCTCTTGAATATATTACCATAGCTGTTATGTGGTAGAATCAAAATTCCAGAGTAAATTCTGCACATCTTGGTCAGAATTGTAATAATAATTATTGGGGCAGGACAAAAAAAACCCAACCAAACAAAAAAACCCATTAAAAAACTCCCACAAAACCATTTTATTCCCTCTTTTTAAGAAGTTATTATTTTTTATCCAGACAAATTCTTCTAGTGAATCCAGTGAAATGTAACACCCTCATTCACAGCTGCAGTAATAATGACTACAGAAAGAGAAAACCATGAAGAGACAGTATCTCTACTGCTGAATGCTGCTAATAATCCCACTATCTCTCATTTTTATGACCACATATTTTATGAAGGATAACCCGCTTATTACATATTACTATAAATATTTGGGTTTAGCAACGGAAATAGGCATCAATAAACAAGACATTGTAGAAGCTTTTCTGCTAATATGTAAGAGTCTACTAATGTACATCATAGCAACATTTTCCCTGGACCCCCACATTGGGATCAACTATGTTTTTTAGCTGGAAGGACTTCATACATAACTTATGTTATTTCTGCAGTTATAAACCAGTTTTTGGCAGTTGCCTGAAATCATACTAAATCTGCCTCATTAATTTCCCCCCCACTGTACAATAGAGCCTTCCAATATATTAATATTCCCACAGCTTACATAGTCTTGACCCAGCAAAGAAATGGAAATACTGTAAATTTTGCATCTGAGCACTACCCGTGCTACTGTATACTTTTACCTTCATTCAAGCTATTACAGTCACAGGTGGATATAATTCAAGGTACTTAAGAATTGAGGACAAGCTATAAAACCCACTGAATTTTAAAAGCTATTTTAACCTATTTGAAACTACTTTCCTTTCAGCTTCATATATCTCAAGTCTATCTGTTCTTTTGAAAAGCCAAAAAGTGACAGGG
>BJBW01011699.1:14163-57753 GCA_004320125.1 Scolopax mira
TTTTTTTTTTTGGAATAGCATATATTACAGTGAGAGTTGTCTACGTCTGTTTGTAAACTGATTTTCAAATTTACCCGGTAGCTTGGTACAACCTGGGCAAGGTGTGGTCCCCAAAGGAAGTTAGGAAAGATGCAGCATAGCTGGTGGGTAAGAATTGTTTTATGCAGCTGAATTTGGGTAAAAACCTAGCTTGCAGTTGTTGATAGTTTTCACAAAATCACCATATAATAATACTTAAATGAGAAATGTGCTGTCCTTTTATTAGAGCTCTTATTTCTGCTCTTATTAGTGTCCTGCTTTATCAGAAGAATATTTGGTGTCCAAAACTAAAAATTGTGTCACACCAAAAAGAACACACGGAGAGCTGCTCTTGGCTTACCATTTCTGTTTCCTGGGGATCTTCTATAGACTGTTCTGTAAACATAATTAAACAACCCATTTTCTTACTGATTCATCACTGATGTTCCTCTCTCCATCCCATGCCAATAGCGTGCCTCTGAAGAGCCCGGTGGCCTCTCAAAACATATAGTTTTCCTTTTTCTCCTGTTCTCTTCTTATGTCCTGCCATGTCAATAAATGACAGCAAATGTCTTCCCTAGGTTGAAGTTACACACAAGCTGGCCAGCTGACCAAAACCTTCAAATGCTGATTGACCATTGAGCTACTGCCAAAGAGAATGGATAATACCTGAGTTTTCCTTACCTTTCTCCCAGTGGGAGATTAACAGGTCTCCCTCCATTACTGAGCTGCTGATTTTCACCAAAAGAAAAGGGGAAACAAGAAAAAAAAAAAAAAGAAAGAAAGAAAAGAGGCAAGAATTTAGTACCTTTGATACCTTAGGATTCTATGAAATTTGTCTAAAACAAGGTTCAAATGCTGTTGGGGAAAAAATGGATTGATTGGCTGATGCACATGATGATTACAGAAACCTGTTTTCTTTGGAAATCAAACTCTTATCCTTGAAATGAAAAGCTTCCAATGGTCATAACGTGCCTTTCGAACTACCACAATAACAAAAGACCATTTCTGGACAAGGTATCACCCTCCTAAAAACCAGAAAATAAGGGGGGAAATATAAGCCCTACTGCTAGAGGCATAAGCAAACATTAGGCTGTTTCATCTTTTTCGTTTACTGTTGAGATAGAATTGTATTTTATCTTGGCCAGAGAGAACTGTCATGATTATCAAGATGCATTGTGCTGGTCATCTTCTGCCCAACCCTACATCTTGCCCAGGGCTCAGAACCGAGAGAAACACACAAGCACAGACTTAGTTCCAGAAATTAATTTAAAGTAATAAAAAGAGAGGTTACTGCCCTAGAGACATTTGAATGAATAATAAAACTGTGACATTAGTGACTTTATCTGGAGAGGTTAGCATTTCTGCTTGGGGTCTGTCTTATAAATCATGGTATAAACCAAGCAAAACAATAACTCTTCTGTCATACTTCGCATTAGCATCTGGTGGACAAAAAAATTCCTCCTGTACATTAGTTTCTTACATACAAGGGTAACAGCCCAGGTAGATTTATGAGCCCATCCAGTGCTGCCTGGTACTACACGCAAACACACACATACACAGGAGGTACAGTAGTTCAAGCTCTGATCTTGGAAAAAAAACACAAAACCAAACCAAAATGCCTAAAAAACAAACTGAAAGACATTCTTAGGTTTAAACATTGCCCAAGTGAAGTCAATGTGACCTCTCAAAACACAGAAGCAAGGTCAAGCATTCACTTTGCAAGAACAAATCTCAGCTTCGGACAGATCATTGGCCAAAATCGTGTATCAGTCTAGTAGTAACATCAGCTTCCTATTTACAACCCCATTTGAGCAGTTGCTCTAAAAAAAAAGTAATCACACAACAGCAGTAACAGGGAAACATCCCTCCCTAGTAAGAGCCATGCAGTATTTTTTCCTAGCAGTAGTAATGTTTTGGTTGAATGTTCTGCAAGTTTTATTCTCATTAAAAGTGCCTTTTAAAAACTACTTTAAAGATCACCAGTATGATCAGTAAATCCAAAATGCAGGCATGTAATACCCGACCAATAAAATGCTGCCAAAAATTTCCATGTAAGTGTTCAAAATTTTAAAACAAACCTTGGTGAGTGGACCTATTTCTTTAATAACTGAGAACAAAAAGGTTTCCTGGGTCCTCCAGACAGACGGCTCACACCCTGAAGAGAATTTGACTGTGAATATTTATTTATTTACTGAAGGATGTCGGATCTATACATACCTCTTTTGGTAGCAGCTTGGCTGAATTAAAAACAAACAATATCACTTTAGGCTGTTGATGCTGGTTGGGTCAATAAACTGTATCTTAATTAAAAACAGCACCCCAATATTTTCAATGTAGGAACCACCACAAAGAAACGTCCATTAAAAATTTAAGTTCCCGGTTCTTGCTTTCTATTTGGGTTCATATCAAACGATGAATGCTTTTTCTAAGAAAACAAGTGAAAAAATTCAAGATCAGAGTACTTAAGCATGTACTCCACACTTTCCAAAAAGCTAGTCTCCTTGTCTCCTTTTACCCTTCAGTGATGCCTCTGAACAGCGGATGAGTCTGTACCGTACTTGCCAATATGACCAAGAGCTATCTATGTAACATTACATTTTTACCTCTTGAAAGCCCTACCCTGTGTCCACAGCTATGTGAAATAACCAGTAGATGTCATGATTAAATGGCAAATAAATAGCTTGGATTTTTTTAATTATTCTTTAATTTCTGACGGCTATTTTACACCCTTATTCCATATAGCCTTTAAAATATAAAACTAATTCATTTCCTTCCTCATAAAAACATTCTTACACCTCTTCATGACTGATTTTGCAGTAGAATCTCTTGGTGACCTCACCAATATACCAGGTATTTAGTCTTCATTAAAGTCTTGGATAAAAACAAACCCAGCCCTTTATGAATAGGGATTAGCAGAGTTTTGATGGCAAACACAGCAGGAATATAATCACGAGTGATGTAGTACCTGAAGGATCGGAGAGATACCGAGCCCTTACAAAAACACGTAAATAACTGTGAATATTACTACAGAAATGTAACAGAAGGGAACTAGTGTCAGCTACCTCTTCATAAGTTATGTCTCCAGTATGCAAAATTTAAAAGGGATGGAAGGCAACAAAACAAATGACAACGGACATAACTTTCAATCATGGTGGAACACAGCAGCAAGGATATTTTCTTTTCTTACCCTACGATATGTGTTCTGGACGACAGCAGAACTCACACTCGGCTTGACTTAAAGGGAACCTCACGGGGACATTTCAACATTATTGGTTTGACTATTTTTTTCAGCCCACAGCCCGTGCAGTGTTTACAGCGACACTGGTTCTCTCCCAAAGACCAGCCTATCTGGATAGGGGGGGGGGGTCAGCTCCCCGTGGATGAGCAGCCCCTTCCTGAAGACAACACGCTGGAATGACACCTTTCACACTGGGGAATACACCCACACCCCACTGCTCCCCACAACAGACGGAGCAGAACCCTGCTGCTCAGCTCACGTGTCCAGGGCTCCTGAAGGAGCCTTTCCTCTGCCAGGGCAAAGAAGCAAAGGCATCCACGTGCAGTGGCTCAGTGTCCACTTCATGCACGCTCATTTGAACCTCTCCAAGTCCTGCAAAACCCTGATGGAGCAGAGCTCCAGCACTTACAGACACGCTGCACACACTCAAACCTTCCCTTCACACCTCATAGTAGACCTTACCAATTCCTTCTGACTCAACAACATCCAGGAGGGGACAGAGAAACTTCATCCTTTCTGCACAAGGACAACAGGGAGAAAAATACGACCCATCCTTTAAGCAGGCTGCTGCTTATGTTTGTGTTTGTTATGACCCAGACACATTTTCAATTTAGGGAAAGGACAGCTCCATAATTCATTTCCAACCCTCCCCCCGCCACGAGTAGTACAGGTCCCAATATTTTGATAACATGATTTATAGATACAACTGGTTGAACAGTGTATGGTTTTGTAACAGAATGTCTTCAATAAAACAAATTCTGAATTGGGTGTTCTTCTTACAAATTTGCTGCCTGGGGTAGAAATGCCAAAGCACTAACCAAATTATCTCTGGCACAGCAATAAGCTTGAGTAGGAAGCACACGGGGTTAATTAAACCTGCTCAGAATCAGAATAAAAGTTGGAATCTCTCCAGCACCACCAAAAGCTGTTCTAACAGGTTATCTAACAGTCTTTGCTTTGCCCTTGCTTAGATGAAGTTATCTTTTGGTTGTTTTTTTTTTTTTTTTCCATTGAATGAAGAGAGGGGGTTTAGCTCTCTGAGGAAAAAAAAAAAAGTAAGAAATACTTCTAAGCTGCAGATGATCTGGGAGAGCTAACCTATGACATGGAGCTCATTCCGTCTTGTTGCTCTGAACTTCCAAAGATTTGAAAAGGATTTTTCACTGTTGAAAGCAAGTTAATAGAGTCAGAGATAAGTTTCAGGGCCACAATAAAGTTAATTCTCCACCTGTCCACTTCTTGTCATATATCCCCTGACGTACCAACAGCCTTTCTTCCCAGTCTAGGAATTGGTGGAAGCAGGGGGGACCGGCGAGCAAGAGTTCACAGCCCCAAGATGCCTCTAAGCTGCTGAAAACGAGCTGCTCGACAGCAAGCCCTGATCAACAGGTCAGTCGTTTGTCTATTCTGCCACACTGGCATCCAACGTTGGGTTGGGTTTTTTTTTTCCTCTTTCTAACCAACAGTTCCCAAAAAAAAACAAACAAAAAAAAAAGGGAGAGGCCAAGCCAACCAGGGTCAACTGCTTATACCAGCTTCATGCAGTGTTTCATGCTCTCACCTACTGACTTTCCCTTCTAGAGTGAAAGGGAAGAAGGAAACATGTTCACTAAACACAATCAAGCCCACGTTAATAAAAAACATCATCTATTGCTTCTTTTAGATTTTTCTGAGAAGCTCACAAATGATTATTTTTTGAAAACTCATCTCTAGAAGGTCAGTTTACTTTGTGTCACTGCGTCTGATTTTCTAACCAATTCATCCACAGAGATGTAGAAGGAGTGTAAAATTTATAGATAAGACACCACTATGCACTAAATGGAAATTCCTTCTCCATTGAGAACTTTATAACTAGGGTAATGAAATTTTTATCAGGTCGTAACTTAGAAGATGAGAAGACTGGTAGCACATTACTCTAAAAATCAAATCTGATTAATGTTTAATTGTAGCGACGTGCAGAGGTATTAATTAGGTGTACTTTCTATGACTCAGAAATAGCTATTAAGGCAAAAGCAAGAATAATTTGAAGATTAACATGAAGAGAACGGTATACTTGAGTGGTAAATTATAATTAAACTGAATGGACCTTGTGAAAATAATAGAAATTGTCATCCAATATAATAATTTTGATACGTAATGCAGTTATAACAAATTTTCTAGCAATCAAGTCTGACACCTTTTCCTCAGGATATTTTTTTGTGAAGAAGACACAGGTGTGAATTAAAAATTCATTTATGCTTTTCAACAAGATTCACAGGACAGATTTTAAAAGCAGCACATCCACTTGGTTCTTACTGCACGACTGAAGCATTCATGCACGTACCCAGACAGGTTTTGTTTAAAAGGGGATGACAGCTAAGGCTCCGGATTTGTATATTCAAAGAAACACTGCAATTAAACTTAGAAGCTCTGTACCCTTGCACTTTGGTGGGGTTTTTTGGTTTTTGATTGTTTGTTGTAATGAACTATCCTCAAAGTCATGCAGGGGTTAGAAATCTTGTTTCAGAGCTGCAGTTCTCCAGTGAGACACAGTTTCCTGGGACATTTGTCACCGAGATGGTGGCTACGTGCCACCATAGTCTTGCAGAAACAGTTTTGTTTCCATTATCAGAAGATGCAACATACACCTCATTCGTAAAAATCCTACTGCCACAATAAATAAGCGCCTAGTGTTTCATGGCCTTGCAGAAAAGGTTAAAAACATGACCAAGAGGCACCAATATCAGAAGGTTATAAATTGAATCCACCTTTTCTGCTAATTCTATGTCAACATAATGAACCTTAGATATCTGCTTTCAGCACAAGCTATGTTTTCTAAATTTATTTTCATTAACATGGTTAAAATTCAAATTAGCTTCTACTGTACTGCTCTGGAACAGCAACAAAAAGTAGAACAAAAGCATAATCTTGTGTCTTAAAGGATTAAACAACTTATCCTGTCTAGGTCTATTATTTGTATACGACTTCCTTCTACTGCATTTCTGTCATTATGTAAAAAACCTAATTTTGTAATCAAAAAGAAGGTAAGACATGTTTTTTAGATTTAAAATTTTAATTCAAAAAAGTGAACAGGGCAGTGATGCAACACTGAAGAAATTTCTTTGGTTTGTTATTTTTCACTTAACACTAAGACTAATAACTAACCTTAAGGCACTGCACATTGGCCAAGTGATCCTCTAGAGTGCCTAGCTCTAATGCTGTAACCATATTATTTTTATTTTTTTTTGTTACAACGCATCAAAAAAGTATTATGTGGTAGGTTGCAATCAGCATTAGAGATGCTTAAATTTCTTAAAAGCTTGAAATGCACATGCATACGAACTCTGAATAACAGGTTTCTACTAGAAATATCTTGGAAATTAAAAAAAAAAAAAAAAGTAACGAGGCAAATTCATTGACACGGTCTTCATCAAAAGAATATTTTGAATTGTCAAAAACCTATCATATTTAATACCAGCCATTAAAGGACTCTTCATTTGCAACCCATACTTATTTATGCTCTATTACTCAGAGGATGTGAAGTGAAGAAAAAGTGACCAAAATGCTCTGCATGAACAGCAATGCAAGTTTTCTCCATTTATATTTATGCCATCACAAATATCCTCTTAATTGAATGATAGCCAACAGAAAACAAATCCAACAACTTAGCTCTCTATCTAATTTTAGAGCCTTAAAATACAGCAGGAATTCATGACAAGCAGGAAATAAAATGGGGTGTTGAAGCTGGCTTTTACAAGGTTATTTATTCTTAAACCATTAAAAAGCTTTTTGAAAAACATCTTTCATGTATGTACTAATGCTTTTAATTCATTAATTATTGGATAGAATTACTAAATCTTTTGGAAGTTTTATAACAAATGATTGGTACAGAGAATCACTGTTGCCTGTGTTTTCCTGGGGGCGTTAATAAATCAAGCAAGTATCATACAGAATCCAAATTTAACATATATCATGCGGCTAGAATCAGTAATAAAAAAATGCATAAACCTCTTTTACAGTTGGGAAATAGCCACTACCATATACAAGAGAATAATTCACCTAATTGCTCTGTCCTTTCCATCACTACAGTGCCTTATCATCATGGCCCTTGTCCACATCTCCAGACATATTCAATTGTGCTGAGACGTAATAAATTCAGTGGTATTAAGGGATGTAGAAAAGGCTTTGGCCTTTGGAAATATACAGGGGGTTCTGGGAAGTGAGAATATGCCACGTGTCATGTTAAGAGCTGGTGCATAGTGACATTTTCCTTTTAATATGTCCCTAATGTTGTGCAACTGCTGCACTGCTCTACAAATTCATTGCCTCTTGCACCTCTAAGCAATTCTAGAAATAACAGTTAGGAATGCATTTCACTTATTTTAACAAGACATAATGTAAATCTCCACTCCTGAGTTTTGATTGAAAATGTTTCAGCCAACTTCCAAAAGAAGTCATTGCTATATGGATCCTGAATTCGGCAACAACAAGCAAGAGCAATCATAAAATAAGTAGGACAAATTTGTTATCAATATACAGAATACGGTTTTCAAAACTTTTTGTCAAAGAAATTTTTTTCTAGACGGTCTTCATGAAAACATATCTCCTTCCTGACGTGCAGCAACAAACCCAAAAATTTTACAACATAGAACGAAACAAAGATTCACTCACCAAGTTGAGGTGAGACAAATGCTGACATTTAAAGTCCTCAAGCTACAATGTGGGAGTCTGGACCAGGTCCCAGTCTGAACTAGGTGGGGAAAGGATTTGAATCCAGGTTTCTTCCAGTCCCACTAAAGTCAGCACCAACGGGTTAGTGGTGCTGAGGAATGAGCCCTTTTGCCTTTGCTTGTACATTCTACTCCAATCCTAAACATTTCCCATGTTGCAGTTTGCATTAAGAAATTAAACTGGAAAACCATCTTTCTCTAACTTATACAGCACTACATCAGACCACTGATCTTTCTCCTTCTGCATCCAGTTCCTGGTGGCGAATGGAAACACATGGAGAGTTATTAAATGGGTAGCCCCTGACTTGCATCTACAAGGGTAAGGTTTGATGTTTTTAATCTATCTTAAATCAAAGGAACTGAAGTTTGAAAGCCTGTAAAGTTTTTCCTAAGACAGGGGCAAAGTGGAGCAAAAACCTAAATAATAGCATCCCACCTTAACCATCTATAAAAGAGTCAGTCAAGTGGTAACAGAAAAGCCTACTAACTTCAAGAAAATCAGCCTTAAGAGTCAAAGAATTGCTATCAACTCCCCAGTAGGACCAAAGGGCTAAGTACCAGTTTTTCCCCTTGATACTGGTTCTGAGCGATGCTAAATTGTGATGAGGCCCACAGAGAACCGTAGCAGCACAGGACAGAGGAAAGGCTCCATCCCTTCCCCACCCCCTGAAAAGGGAATCAGTGCTTCCATAAATATAACTTGCTTTCTCTGCACCCTCCAAGTCACCACAGGTAAGTAATTTTTTTGTGATTAGGAGCTATCTTGCAAGCTAATACTTAAAAAACAATTAAAAAACTACTCCAAGTTGGTAAATTTTCTAAAGCATAAGTTTCCACGTGAAAAATTCAGAAGCAGAAATCAATTCTGTCTATAATTTCAAAAAATACTAACAATGCAAGGAACATTTCTGATGATCACTATGAGTGGCACGTGCATGGGAGAACGTGATTCACACAAGACTGTTTCCCTGTCTCAATTTTTAATGTTACTGTACATTATAGGAAAAGTGCAGCACAAATCTCTTAAATATTTTCCCTGAGAAAAAGGAGGACTATAGGGAACCAATTAGTTTTGCCAGCAAACCAAAAGCACTTATGACTCGTGCCTCTCAGGGTCAAAAGTAATAAATTTGTCATGCACTAGTATCCCTGATATTACACCTGTGTCAGGGGACAGTTAAGATTAATATCATAATTAGAAATGCTGAACAACATCTCCATTACAAGACAAAGTGACAATCCTGACACAGTCACAGCAATGATTTTATTCATCTTTTTTTTTCTAACTCGATGAAAGAACAGACATTATCAGCCTGGACGACTTCTATGTTTTGGGGCAACAAAGCAAATCCATGACCTACCTTTGTGACTGCAGAAGTGCAAAACAGCTGGTGAAGGTGCCTGACACAACTTGGGGAGAAGAGGGATAGAAAGCAGTATTGAAGGATGGGGTGACACAATGGGGAGGTTCACCTTCCTTTGCAATAAGACAAACCCATGCTCATTCTCTACTGCAGGTGGCTGACAGCAGAAAAAGAGCAATGCTACCGATTCACATCGAACCAGACCACCATCTTGCAAGGTGATAACTCCAATCCCAAGCTGGTTTAGTCCAGACAAAGTTCAGCAGGGGAGTTGGACTAGATGATCTCTATGGTCCCTTCCGACTCTAAAGAAAATTCAGTGAAATTCTTGCAGATGCAGCAGAGCTGGTGCTCGGGGCAATAGCTTGCCCTTTCTCCAGAAGAAACCCCAGAATACAGTCTACTGTATTTTGAATTTTTCCACAGAAAGAGTGGTTGGGCATTGGAATAAGCTGCCCAGGGAGGTGGTTGGGTCCCCATCCCTGGATATGTTGAAGAGTCGTTTAGATGTCGTGTTGGGGGATACAGTGTAGGGGAGAACTTTGTAGAGTTGGGCAGATGGTTGGACCGAAATGATCTTATGATTCTACTGACAAAGGCATGTACGGAATTTCAAGGTTTAGACACAGAGAACACCACCAAAAAAGATAAAACTTCATGTTTGCTTAAAGTGTACTGAGCTTTTATGATAGGAACCCTAAGTTGTGACAACCGTTAATAGCTAAAGGAGATTTTTTTAATCAACATGCTGCTAAAAGCATTAGAGAGCCTCACCACAAACAGTCGCTAATATAAAGAAACCAGAGACTCCTTTTTAGAAATGAAACCAGAAAGCTTATCCTTTGTGATTTGTGACTGAATGTTATCTTTTAGATAATCCGCATGCACTATCGTGACAAGAAAACTTAAAAACCATTTCACACAGCTGTGCTGCTCTATCTGTAGCCAATGAACAGGGCAAATAGCTCAAAAACCTGAAAAATAAATTCACCCCCGATTGCACATTATTCTTGCAATATAATCAAACTTTGCTCAGTAATCTATTTAGCCCGTTCGGGTTATTTTGGATTTCCACCAGGATGGTTCAAATTACCTCACTCCTCCCACGCAGCACCCAAAGCAAACGATTGCTAGCATTTGAGAGGTGGGCGAGGAGGCAAAGTTAGTTACATCACCACCACCTTTCCCACAAGCTGAAGGGGAGGCACATGCCAACAGTTGGTGAAGAACACACCAGCAGGCCTTTGCTCGGCCTGAGAACAACTCTTGGGCACACGGACTCCCATTTCTTCCTTGCACAGAGCAGCAAAGCAGGTGGCTGGTGTAAAGCAAGAGGGCACGCTGATAGAGCCAAGGGAGAGCAGCTTCTGCCTTGTGCTACTCTGTACCTTAGAGTCTGCTGGTGACACTAAGACTGATGGATGTCAAAAGAAAATTCTTAGCAGCAGCTTACTCGCTCCTTCTTCTATGTCTTTAGGAATGAAAGGAGAGAGCTTCATTGTGCTTACATCGAAGTGTTCATCTTAAATCATTCCTGGAGCTAAGCCTCCCAGTTGAAAGCTGCAGCACAAACAGGAGCATGCCCTCTAAGAAGACCTCACTACACCTATTGCTCACTGGCAACAGCAAGTACCCGCAGGCTACCTTCAGCAGAAACACAGGAGTCTCCATAGCATCGCCATTACTGCCAGCAACACAGTCTGACCTCAAAAGCATAAACTGGCGAGGTGTGCCTCCATAACCTGCTCCACTCCTAACCATCTCACAGAGCTGGGAACTTCTTCCCAACGCCCGATAGCATGGCTGCAAATTCAACCAACTATTTCTTACCTTTTCTTGACAGACAAGAGAAACAAATTAGCCACAGCCCTGTTTATAACAGCCTATACGGATTGCAAGAGGGTTTTCACATCCAGACAGTCCCTGTCTTTTTTTTTTAAAAAACAAAACAGAGCCCCATTCTTTCATTTGCTTCCCAGGAGCTACATGTTAATTAAACTAGAGCATATTGTTGGTTCTTTTACTAGCTGCCTAATTTGCTTACCTTCTTTCCTAAGCCAGCCCCTCAAAACCAGACATCCTTCTTCAGCTGAGGTCCCAGCAGCACTGAGGGAACAATTAACTTCTTTGCCTCCTCTGCCACCCCACATGTCATCAATACAGCTCGGGCTGATGCCCGTCTGTCTGCAGCAAATTGCAATCAGTTGTAACTTCCCAATCTTTTCTGTAGAACTGCTTCTTGGCCACAATTATTCCCCATTTTATAGCTGCACATTTGATTTTTCCATCTTAGGTACAGAACTCGACGCTTTCCTTTATAGAAATTCATCTTCCTGATTTCAGACTATTTCTCCACTTTATCAAAGCTCATTTTGAATTTTAATCAGTTCTCCACAGCGCTTGCAACCCCTGTCTCCCCTCCTCCCACACTAGCACAGCTTGGTGTCATCATGTACCACACTACAGCTGTGACAAGGAGATGTGCCGGTGGTTTCTTTGAGTTTGAATATGCAGGGAAAAGCAAGAAAGAAAGAAGAAAAGAAAATCAATGCTTTTAGAATGCGTCAGTTTAAATAGCCAGCAAAATATTAAAAAAAAAAAAATAGAAACCCAGAAATCTAAAGTATCTTCTAAAGGAGCACATCAGCTGAGCACAAAGCTGTGACAAGGTTTAGGCTCTGGGGAGGATGCTGCCCATGTATTCAGCTCTTGAAAGGACCTACCTTTAACGAGAGAACCACATTAATAAGGAATAGGAAATATAACCAAGGGAGTTTCTGTGCTTAGTTATGAACCAGGTAGTATGAGGTAGATAACATAATTCTCGCAGCACTTTTAATCTTGTTCTCATCTTTATTATACATTTCCTGGAAACAAATGCTCAAATCATACAGCCAGGGTTTCGTTGTTACTCTGTACGATCCCAAGATTTTTTAGCACGTATTAAGTGCAGAGCCATCTTATTTTAGCCTCGGAGCGTATACTCAGAGGTGTTTTTCCAGACAAGCAATTAGAAGACTGGAAAGTCTCCCAAAACGCTCCTGTGAATTGTTCCATGGAGAGTAAATCCAGAAGCACCAAACAAGGGCAGCGTCCCATGGCCCTGTGGCAGCCCACGGTTACTGCTCACTGTGCAACGGGACTCGCAGGCGTGGACACAAAATCTTGCAATTCAAAAAATAAAAATAAAAAAATCCCCAAGCCCTGAAGCTGCCTCCAAAAACCAGCACAGTTGCTATCCTACAAGCAACCGGTGCAGGTAGGTAAGTGCTACCTGTTAATAAACAACCCTTTTCAGATCAAGAGCTGACAATTTTACCTCAAAACACGCCTTATATTAGCTTTATTAGGAATTTCACAGTACTTCCACTAAGAAGTCAAAAACCCTCGCACTTTGAAAACAAGCAGTACAGAATCTCCTTGCCTTTTTCTGTTTGCTGAGTAGGGTATCAAAACACTACAGAAACTTGAGATATCAGGGAAGGCTCTCTGGGAAGGAAATAAAACAAAACCAACTTGTCAAATGGGACTCCCTGCTGCTGCATACCATGTGGTGCTCTACTGAGCTGCATCTGTTCAGCTATTAAACAGAGTGGTGAATATGATACCAACAGCAGTGACATTATCAAATATGCTGAGTGGTTACTAAGGCTCTATAGCATAATCTTTTCACTTTTTATTTTAATTGGTAGAAGATACTGTAAAGCGGCTTCACGTATGATAATGCTCTTTGTGCTTGGCCCTAAATGAAGAGGCACGGCTGCATAATTCACAGCGAGTCTTAAAAACTCCATCTGCTATGCAAGGGAAAAGCTGGGCACTTTTGCTCCAGGAACTCTCTGTTGGTCCCTGGAATTCACTGGGTCAGGGAAAAGAAACAAAACTTAGGGGGAACAATGAAGCTTCAGGACATTAACGGAGTTTCACAGTGAAGAGGAAGAATGAGGTCTGTAGCTTTCATTGTGTGTCACAAGTCCACCGAGGATGAAGGCTGAATGAATATAACAAGATTCCAGCCCCGAAAAGGAGCACGATGAGATCCACTGAGGATGTAATGCTTCAACCCCATCCTTCAATCCAGAGGTCCAAGAGAATACCCAAAACAGCAGAATACCCAGAGAGAAGACTTCCCAGTCCTGTATAGGGGCTTTTCCTAGACCACAGAGGATATATAAAGCTGCAGCAGTGAGCATGATTTACAGCTCCCTGAGGGAATATCTGGACTTACATTTGGTTCTTGACGGAACATAGATTATTGCCTACAAATTCTAGAACAAGAAGGTAAACCTGCATTTGTAGTTTCATGCTGACGTGTTGAAGGCTTCAGGATAATTTCACACAGAACTGGCAGAGGCGAAAGACCTGTATCTTTCCTTTGTTCCTCAGCATCCTCATTCAATGTAAACTAGGTAATTATCAAAAGCCAAGAAACTCATGAGTCAATTCCTTCAGCTAATCCACCCTCTGGAGCATCAGAATGCTTCAGTGTAAATGGGCTTTCACAAACAGAGAGATATTTAAGCCTCTCCAAACACTTAACAGGAAAACTCACCTGTTGTTAGTGGTATTGTTACATTAAGCATAAACCACCAGAACACTGACAATATCAGTTCTTTCAATCCTTATCCTGTCTATTATTGTTGCAGAAATTCTTGGGACTGGCATGATCTGAGCAAAAAAAAAAAAAAAAACAAAGAGACTTAACAGCAGCAGCAGCCTGCTGTCAAGTGGGAAGAATCACTGTAAGATTGATAGGGAAGGCAAATATTATACACCTATGGTTGTTGCTGGGAGAGAAAAAAAAAGGCTGTTCAGTGATCCACCAGCAGTGGAGATGCACTGATGTCATGAGTGTCACGCTCAGGTAAGAGAGAAAAGGAATAGACAGCATAGGCACGATACTGAAAAGCAAATGAAGATATAACTGGTAACCCTGGGGTTTGGGAAATTCAGATAAATTCCCTGTTCTGGCTATAGGTCCTGCATCACCCTGGTGCAATGAGTTAGTGTCAGAGATTGTAAAGATTAAGTAACTAAATTGGAAGAGAGTAAGAACCAGGCCTGGTGTGTTCAGCTCTACCCTCTGGTGCATCAGATTACTATAGTTATTCCTCACTCACACACTGGTGTAAGTGAAAAGTGAGAAAGGCTCAAGACAATAAAACAATCTGGAAGAAAAAAGCAAACTAGCATTAAAGTTCCAGTTTGGTGATGACACTAAGGCATCACAGAGCAAAACCTGAATTAAATAAATGGTCTAATTAATTAATGATGCGTTTCGGGTAATATCTCACAAAACCAGAATAGTATTAACACAGGCTTTCCTTATTAGCACAAAGTGATTAATTATAATAGCAATGTTTACTTAAGCAAATGCCTGAAGCAAAGCAGCAGTCTCTGTAAAATTGCCTCTGCACCTTTCACCTTCCAGCAGGAGTTTTCTGCCCTGATGTACATGTTGCTCATACTTATTCATGTTGCTGCAGTTTCTTCAGACAAGTTAATAATGAAAGTGGTGGGGTAAGAATTACAAAATCGTAGAATCTTAGTGGTTGGAAGGGACCTTTGAGATCGAGTCCAACCACATTACAAAAAAAAACCCAAAACCAAACAAAAACCAAAAAGCCACCCAAACAAACACAAAACCACACCCCAAAACAAAACAAAAAAAAAACCACAAAACCCAGAAAAAAAACATAAAAAGCCACCCACCAACTAAACCCCACACCCACTACCCCACACCCACACCCCACCACAAATCAATAATCTTGGGCACTAGAGCATGCCCTGAAGAGCCATGTCTACACGTTTCTTAGATACCTCCAGGGATGGTGACTCCACCACCTCCCTGGACAGGCTGTTCCAGTGCCTGACCACCCTCTCAGAAAAGTCATTCTTCCCAATATCTAATCTAAACCTCCCCTGCTGCAGCTTCATACCATTTCCTCTGCTCCTGTTGTTATTCCCTTGGGAGAAGAGGCCAACCCCTGCCTCTCTACACCCTCCTTTCAGGGGGTTGTAGAGGACAATGAGGTCTCCCTTCAGCCTCCTCTTCTCCAATGCCCAGTTCCCTCAGCCTCTCCTCATAGGACTTGTTCTCCAGACCCCTCACCAGCTTGGTGGCTCTCCTCTGGACACTCTAATTGTTTGGCATTAGGACCAGAACGTGTTCAGGCCACTACCAGCACTTTTCCCCTAGCCTTGCTGTGCATCAGCAGGCTAATCTTTCTGATGGGTATTCAAAATTATATTCTTTATAGCGCATGTTCACTGAAAAGCTGCTACACTGGTACTTTGTGCTGCAGCGCACGCTATATCCTCATCCTCGCTTACAGCTCATAAATTTACAAGACAGGGAGTTAATGGGCCAGATCTCGGGTTCTGGCTTATATGCATGAGGAACAAACCCTGATCTGTCCTGTGCAAACCTGGCCCTCTTTTAATGGGTCGCAGCACTCTGAGAGTCGTTCTTCCTTATTCAAGCAGCCATCAAAAGCTAAAAAGATAGGATACTCCCAAAGCGATGCCTTTCCTCACATCTGTCCTTTTGTTTTTCCAAATCACACACAGTCAGCCCAAAGTGCCTACAACCTGCCTACACCCTGGGCTGCTGTAGCTTCTAACACACGTTCCACTTGGGTTTGAGCCCAGACACCCCCAGGCATGCCTGGTAGGGAGGATGGAGAGCAAATTTTTTCTGTGCTTCTCCAAAATTAGATGAGAAATAGGCAGCAACAAGGTAGGAAGTATTATCAGGGTTGACCCTATTATATTACTAGATATAGCAAAGAATATATGCTTAATAAAATATACAATAGATATAATAAGCAGCAAAGTACCCAATACGCAGACAAAAGTAGCTGGCTCTTGGAAGTGGCCCTCAATCATCCACAGCTCTTAATTGCCCAAATAATCACAGTAATTTCCTACAATTTGATGCTTCTTTCTTTGGGTGATCAGCCAGGTTTAAGTGAACATCTCAAATGTTCTACTATTGCAAACAGTCAAGTATTCTTTAAATGTTAATAAGGTTGCTAAAATGTCTGCTAAATTTTTTATCAGCTCTTTTTATACATGGCAATGTTCTGGAAGAGTTGGTACCAAGAGATTAAAATTTCTGTAACCTTCATATGTAAGGATGTTGGCTAGTAGCCAGTGCAGGAAATTTTGGATTAAAAGGACCTGACTAGTCTAAGATGGGTCTAAACTATCAATGGGAGAATATAATGTGAACTTGGAAAGGTGCTGCTATGGAGGAAAGATGGGCTATTTATTTATCTCTACATTATAAACTAATTCTTCTGTCCTCCCTTCTGAAGCCAGAAATTTGGTATTTATATATAAAAAACCTAGCCACAAAAGGATATGTCTCCTAATTTTTGGCCACATGCTCATTTTATTTGTTCTTGCTGCTTATGTTCTTTAATCAAACAGAACTAATCGACGGTTCTCATCAAGAAGGTCTTCCATGTGAGTACACCATAGAATCACCATCTGAAGTGACTCCTCTGTTCCTTCAGCTATACAGTATGCCTCTTGAGTGTAAGAAGTTCCATCTAAAGATGAGGAGGAACTTCTTTACTGTGAGAGTGGTAGAGCACTGGAACAAGCTGTCCAGGGAGGTGGTGGAGTCTCCTTTTCTGGAGACATGCAAACACTGCCTGGACAAGTTCCTGTGCAACGTGCTCTGGGTGGACCTCCTTTGGCGCGGGGGTTGGACTAGATGATCTCCAAAGGTCCCTTCCAACCCCATGTGATTCTATGGGAAAGAAAAGGTATCTATGGGAAAGAAAAATCTCCAAGACCCCTGGAGATTGACACTTGCTTCCATTGGGGTTCACTTGGACTGCAGAATACACAATAGCAAATGAATTTGGGTGTGAGGACACGTCAGGAAAACAAGTTAGGGAACGAGGGAAAGGGAAGAGAAAGAACCAATCCTTGAAAATAAGGCTGGATGTAATCTGTACAGAACTTCAGAGCTTTAAAAGTAACAATGTAAAAAATAAGAGCTGCTTTACAAAGAGGTCATGAGCCTCTTCAAGTTTATGTCAATTAAATGCGCTTGCTCTTTTGCTTGTCTGTCCAAATTGGTTCACCTCAGTTCTTAAAAATGCACAGGTTTTATTATTAGTATAACAAGACTATGCTCATCAGCCTTCTATTTTAATCTTTTTAGCATTTTTTTTAAGTTGAACAAGGCCCCAGAAAAATTAAGTTCCATATTTTTGTTCTCTCCTCATGCTGGATCAATACTCCCATTTGTGTAGGGTTTGCAGCAGTAAAGTCCAGGGAAGACTTAACATCAAATTCAATGATAAAGTTTCAGATCTGAAGCAGTTCAGCCAAGAGAGGGATTTAATTTATAGAGTAATCTTGAGATACGTAAGATCAGAAGGGATCCTGGAGTACAGGATCTGGTCTGCAAGATCATTTCATACAACACCATGGCCATGTGCAATTCTTTCCATATGGCTATCAAATGATTCTACTACATGGGGAGCCACCAGAAGCGTTCTCACCCTCAGCCAAGCTCTACATCTTTGCTTGATAAAAGCACCTCAGGAGACTCACTAGTATTGAGGGCTGGAGCATTTTGTGACTGACATGTGGTAAGCCAAGAACTTAGGTCCTACTGGTTGTCCAATCTTCTCTTGCCAAGGGGCTGAAAGGTGGCGACCCCATACAGCATGCTTTTGGGGAAGGAAGATTTTATTCTCCCAAAAGCATGAAAAGAGCAGAATGGATAAAGGACTGATTAGCTGGGTAGACAGAAAAAAGTGAGAACTTCTATTTATTCCAAGATAGAGGCAGAAGATGAAAGGAGATGCTTCCCTCAAGCATATTTCTAGGCTGGGGACACAGGAAATCAGCTGGGAGATCAGACCTGCCACGCTGGTGTAACAGCCCATCCATGCTGGCATCAGGACTTCTTCTTGCAGCACTCCATGACGACAGTCATAGCCAAGATGTTTAATTATATCAACTGTCCAAATTCCATTCATATTTTTCATACAGTCAGGTATCAGTCTGTTCTATGCCAGAATTAGCACATTTCCATGACCTTGTTTCTGCAATTCGGCCAGTTTATGGCAAGAACAGAGCACTGTCGCTCTGTGCAGAGCATTCAAGATGAGGCATTAACAGACACCTTATATCATAAAATCCCTTTTTAGAGATTTTTTAAAATCTATGTCTCTGCTAATACAAAAGAATAACTTAATTGCATGTTTTCAAGGCATGGCTTGACCATTTCAGTGATTTTTTTTTTTTTTTTTCATACGAACTTAGATCTTTAACCTGACCAGTGTGGTAAATGATTGCTGCATTTAGCACAAATTCCCTAGATTAATTAATTGCTCCCAATCTAATTAATTTAATGCTTGTATACATTGAATTGCATTCTCACCTGCCTGTGTAGTTCCATAAACAACTCTTTATTGTCTCCACTGCTTTTCATTATCCAAACCCATAAATAAGTCTGAAAATCCTTTTTTTATAGTAACTTTTCTTCAGTTTAAAGATTAACATATAGTCTGGTTGCCGAGGTTTTTGTTCCCTAAAGAGAAGAATAATCACTGCCCACAACAGTTAAACTTTCTACAGCATTTTCCATACACATCTATTGATGATAAAAAAAAAAATCACAAATAAGTATTAGTGAGGAAATATCAAATATTTGCAAAATTCTAGGTTAGATAACATCAGCCTTAAGTCATTTTCTTCTACCTCAAGGTAGCAGAATATTAAATATCACAACCCTGATAAACATAATGATCCAAAGTCTTTCCAGGGCTCCAGAGTGATCCCTGATGCCCACTTAGCTGACGTGATGATGGCCTGATTTTCAGAGGTGCTGACTATATTCAGCTTCCCCTGACTTTAGCCACCAATGTGCATGCTCAGCACTTCTAAAATATCAGATTTCTGAAACCTACTTCTGTGGGGGTTTTTTGTTGGTTTCTTTTTAGCCTTTCCTGGATGTGAATAATTCAATTTTAAAGTCATTACTGTTTCATGCATATACAAGCCACCACTGGCCTTACCAAATCTTAGCATTGCACAGATATGTATGTCATTTGAAAGATGATTATTAGAAGAAACATTATCCTGAGAGTATTTTTTTAAAAGATTATATTAAACTCTTCCTGGGAAAATTAATTAGCTCCAATACAAACCACTAAAATCAAAGGTATTTTACCATCACTCTTACTGAAAATACATTCAACTCTCTAGGCATTGATCCAAATACAGCTAAGTCAATAAGAATCCTTCAATTGAATTTCCATTAGCATTAAGCCCAAGACATGTAAAGTATTCAAAAGAGAATAACAAATTCATTTACCTTAAGAATCTGCAATTTTTTTCTCTGGTATGCTCAAATGCAGAAGTCTGATCCTCACCCAAGTTTTACTATTTCTGTTCACTTGAGGGAAGGTCATTATACTTGCATAAATTAAAACTTATCCACATATTACGTATATGTACAATAGAATCTAACATCTATTAAAAGCCTGGTGTAGAAGAATACTGCATATGTATAACTAAGAGACTAAGAGTCAGAGGAAGGGGAGCAGGAAATAATAGTCCTTTTAAGTTTGTCAGAAGCTCTGAAAATGAGTAGGAAAAAAGTTGGGAAAAGACTTCAGCAGAATTTTCCATTAACTTAACGTCGAAAATCAAACCCGCTTGGTATCAAATTTTTTTCTACACAAAAGTCAGCATTTCATTTGGAGATATTAAATATTTTTCTAGTTTATAAAAAATGAAGTAGATCATATACAAAAACTGAATAAATAGCTCGAAAACAGAGAAATTTTTAAAACAAGACAATTTTTGAACCAAAGCTGACAAAAACTCACAAAAATTTTCACTTGATTTTTATCCACATCTTCTTCATGGAAAAAGTTTCAAATGAAAAATGCCATTCCCATACTATAGATTTTAATAGATGTAGTATATAAATAGTTGGAAGAAAGAGCAGAAACTGAATTTATTCATGATCCAAAACCCAATTTTCTGTAAGACATACAATATATCCTCTCCTATGACTGTTCACCTCAGTTATTAATTTTAACTGTGAAGGCTCCACAAACACATTTGGAAAATGTAAGTGTAATAGTAATTAATCTATCATGCTAATAATGCTGCATCTTCAGGGTATTTCAGATTGTGTTATACCTTGCATATATTGATACAGAATCATAGAATTATAGAATCACAGAATCTCCTACGTTGGAAGGGACCTTTCAGATCATCTAGTCCAACCATCAGCCTAACCCTGACAAAAACCACCACCACACCATATCTGTAAGCACTAGGTCTACCCATCTTTTAAATACCTCCAGGGATGGTGACTCAACCACCTCCCTGGGTAGCCTGTTCCAATGCTTAGCCCTTTGAGTGTAAAAAATCTTCCTATTATCCAGTCTAAACCTGCCCTGGAGCAACTTGAAGCTGTTTCCTCTTGTCCTATTGCCTGTTACTTGGGAGAAGAGACTGACTCCCACCTGGCTACATCCTCCTTTCAGGGAGTTGTAGAGAGTGATAAGGTCTCTCCTTAGCCTCTTTTCTCTACACTCAACAACCCCAGCTCCCTTAGCTGCTCCTCATAGGACTTGTTCTCCAGACCTCTTGCCAGCCATGTTGCCATTTTCTGGACCCACTCCAGCACTTCAATGTCTTTCTTGTAGTGAGGGGTCCAAAACTGGATGCAGTACTGAAGGTTGGGCCTCACCAGTGCTGAGTACAGGGGGACAATCACTTGCTCTAGTCCTACTTATCACCCCATTCCTGACCCAGGCAGGGATACTGTTGGCCTTCCTGGCCACCTGGGCACACTGCTGGCTCATGTTCCATTGTTGACCAACACCCCCAGGTCCTTTTCTGCCAGGCAGCTCTCCAGCCATTCTTCCCCAAGCCTGTAGCACTGCCTGGGGTTGTTGTGACCCAAGTGCAGGACCAGGCACTTGGCCTTGTTGAACCTCATCCCATTGGCCTCATCCCATTGATTCAGCCTTTCCAGATCCCTCTGCAAAGTCCTTTCTACCCTCAAGCAGGTCAACACTCCCACCCAATTTCATGAGGGTGCACTCAATCCCTTCATCCAAATCATTGATAAAGATGTTGAAGAGAACTGGCCCCAGTACCGAGCCCTGTGGGACACCACTTGTGACTGGCCACCAACTGCATTTATCTCCATTCACCACCACTCTCTGGGCCTGGCCCTCCTGCCAGACAGAGTACTCCTGTCCAAGCCACAGGCAGCCAGTTTCTACAGGAGAATACTGTGGGAGACTGTATCAAAGGCCTTGCTAAAGTCCAAGTAAACAACATCCACAGCCTTTCCCTCATCCACCAATTGAGTCACATTGTCATAGGAGATCAGGTTTGTCAAGTAGAACCTGCCTTTCATGACCCCATGCTGGCTGGGCCTGATCGCCTGGGTGTCCTTCATGCACTGCATAATGGCACTCAGGATGATCTGTTTTATGACTTTTGTAGGCACCAAGGTCAGACGAACAGGTCTGTAGTTCCCTGGGTCATCCTGACAACCCTTCTTGTGGATGGGCATTGCATTTGCCAGACGCCAGTCAGCTGGGACCTTCCCGGTTTGCCAGGAGTGCTGCTAAATGATGGAAAGTGACTTCCATCAGCTCCTTCAGTAGCCTTGAGTGGATCTCATCTAGCCCCATAGACTTGCATATATCCAGGTGTTGGAGCAAGTCCCTCACAAGTTGTAAGATCTAAAATGGTCTGCTGGCCTTATCCCCCCATAAAAACTTCTTGTTGTCAATTTCAAAGTGAGCTGTAACCATAAAAATAGCACATTGGTTTTGTGCTCCCAAAATATTTCTGTTTTAAAACAAATGACACAAACAAGGAAGACACAGAAAGTGCTGACTAAGTTCATCCAGCACACAAAATATTACACTTTGGTATAGTTCAAAGTTTTTCATTTTAACAATGACAGATAAAAACGTGGCATAATTTATACTTGAGTCATTTTTTCAAAGTGTTGAAATCTGTTGATGGATTTCTATCCTTCTTGTCTTCATTAATACAGCAAATATTACTTGTGCCACATGGGAGAATGCCAGTTTCCTATGCCACCAGAATTGCCAGACAGAGCAATTTTAACAGGATGTCTTAGCACTTCGAGGCAAATCTAACTTCATTTTTTTCCTTACCACAGAAAAGCTGGAAACTCAAGGCAGTAACATCACAGTGCTCATGAAAGATGATGACATATATCTACTTGTCTCTCTAATGACTTGGGAAAAGAGGATGGGAAGACAAGAAGAGCAGCCATAGGAGCAGGAATCACTGACAGAATTACCTAAGGGCTTTAGAAATCAATGAAAAAACCAAGCACAGGAGTGCACGTGGTGATTAACCGAACACTGCGTGAGCAAGCTGCTGCCATTTCCCATTTGGCATGGAGATGGGTAAGGACCATGCCAAGAAGAAGGGGAAAAAAGGGAGGATTGTGTAGTAATTGTCAGAGCTATCTGTCCTTTTATACGTCAACAGGAGAAGGAAACGGCAGTAGATTTTTAGGCATGATATCTATTTCCTCTTGAACTCTATCTCCCAGCAGAGCCTGCAGAGGAGACCACATCAGTAATAGAAGTCAAGTGATAGCTATGAAAATTGCTGCTTCTCTGGGTGACTAAGGCATATTAACATCCTTTTCTTGAAGCACAGGGATGCATAGGTATCACATACACAAACAGTCCTTTATATCTAGGCTGCTACAGTACAGGTGGGTTTTATAATAATCTACCTTGGAATTTAAAATATTTGCACTGGAACTGTAAAGCATCTGATATTACACATTTTTTGAAACGTTTATCATATTAACAATGGTTATTTGGGGAGGTTAAATGATTACTTTAAATAAATGTGCTCCTAACCTAACACTAAAGCTGTGATTCAGATGATCAAGTAGCAATTTTCCAAATCAGAATTTGTGATGAGCTTGATTTCATTATTAGGTTTACATCATCTTTAAGTAAACAGAATAATAAAGAGGGCAAGCACACATTGAAGTACCTTAATCAATCTTGTAATTTTCTCTTCCATTCCTAGAATGAAGAAGGTTAAGAGCAAGCTACCTCGTAGTTCTGTTCTGAAACATGCCAAACAAGCACCCTCACGTGCTAGTGAGGACTATGATTTTAAAACATTTCCCTCAAAGCAATAGTTCCCATGGAACTTTCTTTGTCACCATTCTGTTGAAAATACACTTAAAACCTCTGCTTACACATCTGTCCCAAATTTTGTCAGTGAGGAGGATCCGAGTGATTAATGACCTCCTGGGTAAATTGGAAGCTCAGTAACAAAAGAACCTGTTTCTATCTTACTGTAAAACTGAATCCCAGCATAATTAAATCACAACTACATCCTTGTTATAATGTTATAGTTGATATAACACAGGCAAGTTCTCCATGCACAGTGCATCTCAATGTACACAGGCGTTCATTGCTCATGCATATTCATTATACAAACAGGTGGGTGGGTGCATGCAAAAGAACATGCAGAATTAGACTCTTCCCTCCTTCCAGTTTTACCTCCTACCACTATTCATAGCTTTTGCATCTTTCTAGTTACTTGGTAGGTAAGATGTTCTTAGTGGCATCTCAACGTCGGTGCCAGAAGGAAGCTTTGAGTGACACAACCCTCCTACTACTTTTATTACAGCTAGTTTAATGCAATAGCTGCCAATATTGAAAAAAACTTCAATCCAATAAACTATTTTTCAAATAAAAAACATGTACATAGGCCTCTCCATTTCTATATTCTTCTTCATTTTTATAACCATGGTGTTTCACTGTACCTTGCTGAGCTAAAATAGATCTCAGGTAAAATTCTCAGAAGTGCCTCCAGTTCCACCGACTTTAATAAGATATATGTTCTTTGATACCGTGAGTGCTTTTGAAAATACTGCCTTTCAACTTGCTTTTGAATACTAGATTTATTTGAAATAGATTCTGAGAAATTATATCCCAGCAGTTTTCCAAGTTTTATCTAACATTGATGGCCCTTAAAAAATCCTTGCCAGACATCTTAGGATTTCGGGTCAATCCCTTAGTGTCTCCACACCAGAGACTAAAGAGAAGCAGCTCTCAGAAGGTCAGACTTTGTTCCAGTGAAATTGCACAGTTATCACAGATTTTACTCCAAAGCAGAGTGGGCTTCAGGGACGTTCTCAAAGTCTCTTATAAAGACAATAGGAGAAGGCCACGATCACCTCACAGAGCATGATGATAAAAGGCCTTTTGCTGCTTCACAGAAATTTCAGGACCACTAAAGTCTAATTTCTGATTTTCCCCATCCCTATTAAGCTGGTAGTGTAGACCATAGAAAACTGTCAATTATTCCTTTATTTTTACCATCTGTTGCTACAGCATAGGTATAAAAAAGTTATTTGAAAAAAAGGAAACCCCAAACTTTTAGGAGCAGGCAATAATTTTTGGTCTCCAACTCATAATTAATGAACCCAAAGTTTGTATTAAAATGGACAAATCAAGGCTAAACAGAAGATTACATGAATGCTGTGGTTTTTACAGACTCCAGATATAGTAAATCTACAAGAAAAACATTCCTTAATATGCTAATGAAAAAGAAAACACTGTAAGAAGAAAGTAACACTGTTGACCATAGTAGGTGGATCTGGTCCCAGTTTGCAAAGAAGCAGTCAAGTGATGACAAGGCACCTGATGTTAGATGTGGCTTCGGAAAGCAAATTTTTAAATTCTCTTCAGCAGCACAATACTTGCATTGAAAAATGTAGGCTCTCAGCTTTTCTGGCACTTCTGGGAGAAGTTGCTTTGTTCACATTTTTAAATTAAGATTGTACAATACCAGCCAGCCATTTTGTCCATGTAATAGAAAGATATAGACAACCTCTGAATTTTATTTAAGGCCTTCTTTCTTTGTTTATTTACTCAAGCCAGTAAATTTTTAAAAAAGCACCTTGGTGCAATGCAAGAGTGCCTTTACAGATATAAGGCTCCTGGGAAGATTGAATACTGTAATTCCCTCTAATTTTGAAAATGATCACTGCTGAGCGTTTTCTGAGGGTAAAAGTGTAATTGGTTATAGATCAATAAGTAATTTCATTCAAAAGGAACTCTTCTGTTCCTGAAAGTAGAGAGATTCTTAAATCAAACTAATACATTAAGAAAGTTGAGACTAAACTAAACAACAAATTTTTATACTGCCCTAGTTATATTTATCTCAACTGATCATTTATTTATGTTGCCATAAAAATCCAGATGCTTTCAATTTTGATTGCTAGTTATTTGCTTTAAGGCAGCTGAAATTACTTTTTAAGACTTCCTAGCTTGACAATCTTGCTTTCTCCTTAAGATTTATCATCACAAAGGAATGGTGAAATCAGAGGATAAATTCTAGTATTAACAATAAGCATGGTCAATTGTGATACACTGCAATTCCCCCAGCAGATTCCAGATTAAATCCTCCAAGACGAATGTACCTTCCTCTGACATTGCCAAATCCTGTTTTATGAAATTAGATTGCAGTAAATTTCTATATCTGTACGGGTATCACTGTGTGATTTTTTTAATTGAAAACCCATATAAAGTAGCACTGTATAAAGTAAAAGTAATTTTGAGAATGTCTGAGACCCTGTACAGTACTGTATGCTATCAGCCGTTATCGTTTAGTTCACTATTGACCCTAAAATTGTTCATTAACAAACTGCTGTGTTTACGTTAAAATACAATAAATTTGTAAACCACAAATATAAGAAGAATCAGGAGAAGAACTAGCATGCATTTGTTGATAATACTTACGATGTGCAGCTCTAAGTAATCTCCGAGCCCCGTAGAACTGTCCACTCGTACCAACACGGCTTCTTTTTGAACAGTACTAAACCCTATTGCCAGTCTGTCCGCACGAGTGCTTGGCCGGTCATTAGGGGGCCACGTGTAAGTGATTTGTCCACCACCTTTGCTAAAGATATATGTTGTTCCCGCTGTAAAACAAGAAATAAAGATAATCAGCTCGCTGGCACCAGTGCACACCCCTATAGAAATCATACGCTCCGCGAAAATCAAGATCTTCCCCTATAGCAAATGGATTCATAGAACCAAACAAGAATATATTTCAACAGGAAGGGGTCTTTATCTCTGAAAAATTTGCAGCGAGTGCAATATTACTGCTTTTTATATAGTGCAATCAACACAGAATAGAATATAATTGCATATGCAGTGACTTAAAATACCAGAGCTCTGATTCAGAAATGTGTATCTATTCAAGAGAGTTCTTAAGCATATGCTTGAAGAATGTTTTTCTGTGATGTGCACAACAAGGATGAGTTAAACCAAATTTTTTTCCAAACTAGGCCTATGTGGAAAGGAAATCCAGTAATTCCAGTTATCTCATTACCGACCATAAAAAAAAAAATGGAGCTCCTTATTTACACAATGAAAACAATATGCACTGTATGATACACCATCGTGCCCAGCCAAGCAAGACAGCACCAAATACATTCAGATAAGACTTTTATGGATCTTTTACTTACTGAGGTTTTTCAGTTTGTGACAGATGGGGACAACAAATGGAACCATACTTTACTTGTCACGTCAGGACAAAAAGATAGCAGTCTACCATCTAAGTAAGCAATGGCTTATTCGCATAATGCTCAATGTATAACTTAATAAGAGTGGAAATCTTCACACATTTTCTCCAGTGGGCACTTAAAAAAATCTATAATCTGTTTTAAACAAGTGGTGTAAGCTGAAAGCACTTAGCGCTCAGGTGCTTCATCACCAGCTTATTTCCTCTGACCTAAAATAGCAGCATATCTGCACATTTCCCGTTTAAAACCTGTACCCCAACAGCAGCCTGTGGCAGGCAAACTGTGCTTCATCTCCCATCTGTAAAGTCACTACAAGCTGTCTGCTTATTTTCTGTGCAGACAGGTCAAAGCTCAGGGAGATGTGTCAGTGCACTGTAAATACAGGTGACACGCTTTACTAGCTCTCCTAAGACGCCTCATTGTGTGGCTACCTCGCAATTTTATTAAATGTAATTCAGTTTATTCTGCCCAATTTTCTCACTATACATACTTCCCGTGTCCATGTCTTTCTTTCTAGATTGACCAAAAATGCTGTGATCACATAAAAGGATCTAAAATCCCTTAAACGTACAGACTTTTAAAGCTGAAAACAAGAAGGGCTGTAAACATACGCCACACCTTTAACTTCCAGATGTCTCAGAATCTTACTCTACTGCTGAGTGAGACTGTTTGCGACACCCTCAAAGCAAAAATGTCACCTTTTAAAAAGATATCCCAGATTTATTTTTAACATCACTTTTCCTTTATGGAATTACTTTTTTACAGTCCCATTGATTTGTAATATTTTATGCACTGCGCATAGCAGTTAAAAAAACCTGTAAAGCTCATTTTATACCAACACACTTGCAGGATTGCACTGTGCTTCAAATAGATCTCTTAGCGTTTTTCTTGATGGCAAAATACCAACCTGCCAAGTTTTTAGGATAACTTGTCAACTCTCTTTAGCAAAGACAAACACAATAACAGATCTGATATCTAAGGTTTCACTTACACTCCCAGTGAAATCAGGTTTTATCGTCATTCTAAAGAGTTGTGCAAGAATAGTGAAGATAGGGGCTGTGCCTTAAAAAAGCTTGGCAATGGACATGAGCAAATGGTGTCTGGTTGAGGAATGTATGTAATGAAAACCCGATTTCCTGCTCTCCCACCCACCCTTGCTTTCCTGATACGTGTTGCTCTGAGATGCTCAATAAGCTGTTGCGTGCTAGTCAGGTTGAATCTCCAGTACACGCCAAAACAAAGACCAACAAGACATCTTGATGGTCCTCAGGTTCTTCTCTTTGCTGCTAGTGCTGACTTCAAATCTTGAACCAACTGAGAAGTGACAGAGTTTGGACCTTTACACAGTGTATGCCACGTTGTTGTCTGTAGTGAAAGGATTTATTCTATGTTGTTGAAAAACTGAGGGCTAGATCTGAAGCTCATTAAAAACAGTGACAGCCTTTCTGTTGACTTCATAAAATATTGTGTCAGGTCATGAATAAGGTTCTTATAAGTTACAAAAATGAGAAGGCTAAGAAAAAACAACTCCTCACACCTCAATGCCACAGATGAAACTGTTAGAATAATAAGTAAGATTTAAGTGGGTGTGCATAATTCTCCTTCTCTTGATTGTAACAGATGTGTTTACCCAATATAGAAGACAAAGAAAAAGCCTGCCAAGTGATGGTGGAGTCATATTGAATACAATGACCCAGAAGTAAGTGTCCAGATTTGAACAATGAAAAATTGTAGTTCTTATTCAGAATGATCCTTTGGTTTTTTGCTAAATCCTGCCCTTCAAATAAACCAATGAAGAGCAATTCATTCCATACGGCTGCCGCATTGAAGCCACGGTCAATGTCAATGGGGCTGGATAAATCTAGCTATAAATATTAAGCTACGTAGAATCAACATCAAAGTTAAAAAACCTTATCTTTTATCCATGATAACATGTGGCTTATGTTTTTTTATGGCAAAGCTTTCCTTTCTTTATAACTGTCCATTTTGTAGCTCTTCAAACTAACTGCATGTCTGCTAACAGACTAATTAATCAATGCTGATGAATACAGATCTGCCTCTGTCTAAGCTGTACAGGGAGTCACGTTCCTTGAATTTCCTGTATTAATTATGAAAAAAAAAATGGGTCGGAAGCCATTTGAGAATAGGTCCTCTAGTGTTTATATTTCAAGAAAGACAAATATAATAATGTAAAATTTATTACTCTGGGATTGATCTCAGCTTATAGTCTGACCTCCCATTAACTATTAAAAGCTAGAAAACGAGCAGTTGTTCAGAACCACCCTGCTTACTTTCAAATTTGGATCCGTTAAGAAACAACAGAGGAAGCCTAATTCCCTTGCTCCATAAAGGCTTTTATGCTCTCTGACAAACCTTCTAACGTCTCCACCGTTCTTGCAGAACGTTGTCACTAAAACCCAGGCATCTTCCTTCTCTCTTTTAGCTTATGGCACTGTGTTGTTTGGGGTTTATCATCTCAAGAGAATTGAAAGCAGCAGAATTAGAATGTCAAGAACAGCAATGCCATCAGCACAGTACTTGTAAGTAGGCAAGTTTGTAACATGCCAGTTATATCTCTCAGCCGCAGAACTCACTGTGTAATTCTTTATGCGTCCCTGCATCTACACAATGTTTAGGAAAAATGTCCGTACAGCTCTTCAAAAATCTGAACCGTGAAAGCACAGTTCCCTGTTGTAACAAACTGCCAGCGGTCAAGATACAGTAATGGTTTTTAATGGCCTGGGTCTCTCAAGTCCTACTTGTTTGCAAAATTCATCTTTATGAAATAGTGCATTCATTTCAGCACAGCCTGGCAGCAACTCAAGGACGACTGCTTACCTATACAGTATTAAGCAGATAAATATTTTGTTTAGTACCCATTTACTGTGTCTATTACTGTGTATGACTGCAAAGCTTTTCAATATTTATTGCTCTGAAGTCACATCTAATGTAGTTTAATAGTTTGCTTAAATCAACAACAAATCAACAGCTTTCTACCTTCCTTATGTTCATCCCAATTTTATGTTTGAGGTATACTGCACTGAAAGGTAATGTACATAATTCCATTTTTCCTATATAACATTAGTAATAATGTTAATTTTCAACATTGGCATCAGGTTTCAGGGTTTGATTAAGTGAAAGCCATGCTTTGATTCAGCTCTGGACCCCAATGAACTATGATTCTATCGCACTCCATAGCTGGAAATCTAAAGACTGAAGCCTGTAAACTTCAATAATGAAAACTGTTAGCTGCCCTTTCATTAATAGTAGAGCAATTTTTAAATCTTATAAAAATTGAGAAGGTTAAGCATTGATGGTTATAATGAGAAATTACCCAATAATGTAATTTTCTTCCTTCTATATGTTATCAGTACTTTACTTCATTGTGAGCTAGAATGTGAACCCTCTTATTCCCACTGGTAAGTAATTACTTGCATTGATAAACCTGATGAATCCAGTGACACTATTCGTACAGGCTGCTATTAATTACCAAGAGTGAAGAATTTACAATAAGTATATCTCTCTCTCTATATATATATATACATTTACACAAATATCTATGTGGTGGCATTAATCACACTGGTTACGTTCAGGGAAGCACATCAATCTCCATTAATATTTCTTTTTACCATTTTTATATCTATGTATTTTCATCCCGACCAAGCTGAAGTTCCAGGAAAAACATTTGCTGGAAGAACAATACAGCAGCTCACACACACGTCATCCATCAAGATCCTGGAATGTGTAGAGGACTGTTTCCTCATACAAATGTTAGATGTGCCAACCAGGAACGAGGCACTGCTGGATTTGCTGCTCACAAACCAAAAAAACCTGCTTTGTAGTGTCTCAGTTAGTGATAGCCTTGGCTGTGGTGATCCCAATATTGTGGAGCTTGGGGTCCTGCTGAAGGTTAGTACTACGACACGGGGCTTAGATTTCAGAAGAGCAAACTTCAGCTCGCTCAGAGCTCAGCTGGAAGGGATTCCATGGGAAGCTTTCATGGAGGGTAAAGGAGACAGCGAGTGCTGGGAGTTTTGTCCTGGACACACAAAACCAGTTCATCCCCTTTAAAGGTAAGAGAAGTAGGCAGAGCAAGAAGCACCCTTGGCAATGGTATCTGGATGTCACCATGACCTGGTAAATGCTTTGTAGGTGGCACAATAGCATTCTCACCTCTCTAAAATGATCCTTCCCATAATTTGACTTTCTGCCAACAGACTCGTGACTAAAAGGAGTGCTCAACCTGACTCTGGTCACTGGTTCAACTGACAAATGTACAACTCCACCTTCAGCCACTTGGACTGAAGTCTGGTTCCAATTAATTCTCTGCATTTGCTGAGAACTCAGTGGAACACTTCTCCATGAACCAGGTCACATGGTATCTCTCCCCGTAATGCAAGACAGAAACGCTTTTTCCATGAGCAGAGATTGCCAAACCTATTTAACACCCTTTAAATGTTACACTTTAAAAGATACTACTTTTTTATACCCTGTAAAAGATACTACACAAATACGAAGCGCCCTTGTTTCTGGCTTTGTGCTTTGTATTTTACATGAAATGCCACAATAAAGTTGGGGAAAAATACTCCATTGAGGTTCCATTTGCTCTTGTAATTCTAATTCTCCAGTTTCAAGTATGAAGTCTTATTTTTAGAAAGTATCTCTGTGGAGGATAACCTCATGGAGCCGCACAGCCCATCCACTGTTCTTGCTCATCCTCCAATAACTTTTCAATCTAATAGTCACGTTCAGCCAAATTTGAGAGAGGAACAGGTGGAAATTTTATACAAAATTTACTCTTAGCAGTTTAATGAAAATAAATGACTGTGCAAAAGAGAAATACCTAGGGCCCAACTGCTGTATTTTTCGCATGGTAATAACCTGTAGGGCAGTCAGTAGTTGTATATTGGTGGGCCAGCCAAGACACTCAGTGTGCTACACTAGCCAGTCAACAGTGCCACACATTGCAAGTGTGATCAGGAGCTCTGGGAGGAAAAAGGAACAGAAGCTATTGGAGAGAGTAACATTTGGGAAACAAGGCATCATTCCATAAAAAATCAGAATTCATTATTTTTGCTGGTTTTGGAACAAAATGTTCATATTTCAAGACAAAACATCGAATATTTATCTATCTAGCTCTACTGATTTCAGCAGGGTCACTAAGGTACAAACTTAAGCTTATAATGATGGCTCAATGAATGTGTGTGCCTTTAGAGGACAACTCTTATGCAGCTTAGCATCGGTATTACAAGTTAGCATCAATCTTACCATCATAAATGCTATAGACAGTTAAAATAAAAGTTTCAAGGAATTTAAAGGATTTTCAAAGGATTTCCAAGATATTTTTCTAATATCTTTTCTCAAATCAAGTAGCATCTTACATCTCGAATGACCCCATTGATTTAGATTAGATCACTTAACTGGAGTAAAGTACTACTCAGTTTGAGAAGGCATATCAAACTAAGAGCTTTCAATTGTGTTTAAAATTAATATAATTTTGAGAAGGACCTTAGCTAAGCAAGAACTAGCTGAAAGGACTTGTAAGAGAATGTAGAAATTAGAGTATCTGTTCATCTGACTTTTTAACAAAACATGGTGATTTACTGAATGCCAATAGACTTGATAGTATCTAGGCACTGATTTTGTAAAATTATTTTGATTTGAAACATCCACAATGAAAAAGTTCTGGGGTTTGCTGATCTCATTAGCATGTTCATTTATACAAACCCAATGATTTATTTTATAAAAGAGTAGGGTCCTTCTTTGCAAATCTGACACAGACTGGTAAAAGAAAATTATTGTTCTTCTCCAGAATCTCTCGGTTTAAAAATTTTACTGGCTGCCTATTACCTATGGATGTAATAAGTATGGATGGCTGTTCAAAATGAATTTAGAACATTTCTGTATGAAATGTAAGCCAAGTAATTCCCCATTATTGCTTTGCACGTTTATGTAATGTAGATGGCTAGAAAATGATATATATCTGAAACGAAAGCCTACTTTAAATGTCATACTGCAATCAACATGGAACATTTTAATCCATTATAACTCTATTAAAGGTAACAAGGATACAATGTGTCTACTGCTGAAAGCTTGCCAAAAAGTCAGATGGAAATTAAAAGTCAAATGTCTATAAATAAGGGAAGCTTCTATTCCTCCTCCAACCTTGCCAATATATAGTTAAAGATAAATTTCCTGAACAGTGTCTAGAGAAATGGAAATTGCGTTGTCGGGAAACACATATGAGAAGGCAATGAGATGAAAAATATTTCCAGACAGATAGAGAGTAAAGGCATTATCAGGCTGAAATATTAGTAAACTCAAGCACTCTTGAAGACAACAGAACTGCTCTGCTCCCCACATGCCATGCATTAGGAAATGTCAAAGCCCTATACTTCAATTTAACTACTGTTACATTAAATTCCATTAAAATAAAATAAATGGACTACACGTGCACTGATTTGCTTCTTATGGCTTATTAGTCGTGCCAACACACAAAACGAATGCAGTTAAGGGACTGGTTAGTTGAAGGGATTTGTAACAGGAGGAAGAAACTAGGACATTAGCCCAAATACTACGCAGGTCCCTACGGACCAAATTTTTTTACCATCTGTTGGTGGCCTGTGTGAAATCATTCAGTAGTTCCAGTCCAGGGGCCTTAAAAACTATATTGCTATCTGGCAAAAGTCAGAAATTCTGTAAGTCAAATAACTTCAGTTGTTAGAATTTCCAGGCTTGCTGACTCAACTGAGAGGCCTCTAAGTTGGAGACAAAATGCTTATGCACCAAAATCTGAACATCTCCCACAAAAGCAGCTCTGCACAGATGTGCACATAGGCCAAAAAACAGTAGAAGAAAATCCAAAATTAAATTTCCTCTGAATAGCTCCATCAAAAGGCAATGTAGTTTTCAAAGAAATAATATAACAATTTTTTTTAAAGTCATTATATTAAGCAAAACAGAGTACCTGAAGTTATGTTTTTCTTTAAGTACCTATAGGGGTGTCCTGGTTCTCAGGAGTGTTGCAGTGGTTCTGGCAACCTCCTTGAAATAGCTGGCCTTAAGTTATTTAATTATGTCCATTAAAATGGACAGGAGGTTGACTGCAAAAGTCTAGTATGCTTCTAGGCTAACATCTTAATTTCTTATTGGCTTCCTTACTAATACAATATTCCAGCCATCCTATCTTGCATTACCTTAGAAATTTCTAAGTAAGATTTTTACTATCTACCTTGCTAAACTGTGCATCTCATAATTTACTCTTGAGAAATCCTGAAATACCTGAGAGCTCTCAAAAATAGTAAAAACTTGCCTTAAAAAAGATGCATAGCATGCTGAAAACTAGTATGCTATTAACTGCAAAGCTGTTAAATTCACCAAAAAATGATACAAGCACAAGGATGTCAGATGCTGGTCTCAGATAAGATGCTACTATTACTTGCTGCTGAAAGAAGGTTCTGGCAACACTGCAACTTACTGCTGAGGTTGTAGCATGGACAATGTGCAATGAAGTTTGATATTGTTTTTTTTGGTAAAGGTTGTGAAGAGTACGAAGTTCTGTGGCATACAAGCTCTTCTACTAATTACTCAATTCCTAAGAGCAGATAAAATAGTGCTGTGGTAGCATTTCTGAACATTTTCAAGCAGACATACATGGGCTATAGAAGAACAAAAATAGAAAGAGCATAGTTTCTTAGTGATGTTACATCCTGAAATGCAAAAATAGCAACCATTCTTCTCCTAACAAAAATGAAACGAAAGATATTAAATCTTTGGAAAAACATAGAGCTCAGGCCTCCCTGAAGCACATGGATGCACAGCTGTTCAGTTGCTGGAGGCGACTCTGAGGCAGATCGGGCAAAGGGAAGGACTGATGAGCTGCCTACATATTAACTGCAGTCTCGTAGCATTGTATTGTCTCACTAACTCCGAGCCAGCCCAAAAATTCATGACATTTCATTTCATTCGATACGCAAGAGTAATAACTGATTTTAAAAATCCTCAAATTCCAAAACTAAAGCTAGTCTTCACTGCTATTATGTGTACTCAAACCGCAGAATAGTATCAGGTAAAAGAGGAGTAAGATGTAAAAATATCTGGTTGGTTGACTCAAGGGAAGCCCAAAATTAAGAACCAGCAAGCAGCTATAAATGATACTCTATCTGGAAGGGTTCCCTAGTCATTATCCCAGGGATTGACTTTGGGTCATCCGTGTTTACTTATGTTATCAAATCCCCACAAGAAACAAATAGCGTTTAATAGCAGTACAGAGATCCAGCTGTATTTGACTCTTTAAGGTTATTAGACCATTACAATAACAGCTAACAGGGGCCAGCCAGGTTGGGCCAATTCACTTCCTTCCTATTTCTTTCAGTTCTGCTACATAATAGATTTCCAATTGTGGCCTGGCACAAAAAAGCTACATGCCTTGTCATTATGATAATTGCTATCATTCTTCTTTGGAAAGTCCTTATGCTGTTGTTTGTAAGCAACAATTCACTGCCAGCTTCAGAGGACAAAGAGCTGCAACGAAAAATATGCATCTTATGTTTTTCACTGTTTTACATAGTTGACTACTTAGGGAGCACGGTTTAACCACTGGATTCCACACCGGTGTCTGGAGAAAACCTGACAGAAGAGTTTTGGGGTGTAAGATATTCATTCATCTCCAACCCCACAGAGACTCATCTCTGAGATTTCATATGCCAGTACCACAAGATATGACTTAGTTCACCTGCATATGCAAGAAAGGTGAGCAGTTAATCACCCTCTGAAGACTAACCCAGCCTAATTACAGCAGTGGTTTTGTGTAGGCCTTCTACTTGCAAAGGTCTGATTGGATGAAATCATGACTGAAATTATGATATCACTTTTTCTGAAGTGCTGATCAGTCTTCAATATTTTGGGAAGCCTTACTTTATTACAACACTTTCTAGTAACACACATAATGATGTTAAGAACCTTTCAGAGCTCTAGGTAATATCAATGCATGTGGAAAATCATTCTGTGCAGAAATGTGCTCAGAGACCATCCATTTTTCAATAAGCACTCATCTAAGTTACTAAAACCAACATCAAACCAATCCAATCCCAAGAAAAGACAGAAAAAACCAATGACTCAAATACACTAAAAACCAGTTTTGCAGAATCATCTAAGTCATACTAACTTGGAAGTTTTGAGGACTTCTGCACTACATTTTTTCTTCCACAGATTTACATAAAACATTTCTAGAAACGTTTCTACAACTCACACACTAATGGGGACTAAACCCATTTAAGAGACCCCAAAATTAAAAAAGTGAGTGTAGGCTATTTGACTTGAAATTTGTTAAATTAAATTTTACAAGTCATAAGGGAAAGAAGGCTGTCCAAGAAATGTTCATCTAATGAACATCAATCAGGAATTAAGATTCATTATTTAAATCTAGAAGGTGTTGATGTCCTGCTTAGTTTCCAAAGACACTACATATTCTTTACGTACACATGCTGGAGTCTCAATAAGATGGCTTTGTGATGATTTTGCTTTGTGATGGCTCTTTGATGGCTTTGTGATGATTTTGCTAACATTTGTAATAACAATGCAACCTAAACACTGCAGTTAAACAAGAGAGTAGTATTTTTGGAATACCCCGCTGTTCTAAAGTGCATTGTGAATATTAACATATTCCAGTAAATTAGTTTGCACTCATTATCATAAGCAATTACTTACTGTTTAGATGCTGCTGATATTAAATTGGCAAGCAATTTGCAAGAACTAATACATAGCATAAAAAGCTTTTCAACATTCTAACAGTATGAAAAGACAAATGTTTCTAGTAACACAGTCCCTTATATACAGATGTCTCTCTGTATATAAAAATTGTGTGTATCTCTTCCTACCTGATATCTTTTCTTCAGCAGCAACTGGATAACTACCTGAGGCCCTGTGACAAACTCTTTATAAACTTTGTTTTGATGCTGTGGAATAAATCATAAATACCTCAGGCCAAATACGACAGTAACATCTCATTCTCACTGAAACTGTTTTCATGCTCATTTTTGAAAATAATAGTTTAGAAAATACATCAATGTGAAGTTCAGTTTCTTGCTCTCAAAGCTATTACTTATTGCCAGTATAACACCTTCAGAAGGCAAGGGGAAATCAACACCCTTGTCCTCAAGGAACAGGTAGGAATGGAACAAGGTATGGAAGAACTGTCCTGCTTTCGGCAATAACAACCTGAGCCTATTTCTCTTCAGTCCAAGAAAGCAGTAATCCCAAATGAAATAACCAAAGTCACCTCAAAATAAAAACCCAAGTGAGAAAAGAACCAAACCTCCTTTTCTGAAAGACTTTGTGGGGGACGGGAACAATTTGCTTTGTTACTTCGTTTACATCTTGGCCCCACACTTCCAGTGAACTATCTTCCAGCTTAGAAACATGGAATGTCTTTTTGTTACAATGATTCCCTTCCTCATGTTGCTCCACAAAAGAGTGGAGTCAATAGCAGAGGCATCCTAGAGCATGTCCAAGGAAGGAGGTCAAATGCTGGGATTTGGAATAGGCTCTTGCTTCCCCTGAGCCTGAGCTGAAGGTCAAAGAACAAGCACCCAAAAGTCCTATTTGCCAGCGAGTGCCTCCACTCTAGCCCTGTGGATACAGGATGGACACGCTAATCCTTAGGCTTCCACAGAGACCTTGGTATGCCTAAGTGGAGTTCCAGACACAAACTTCAGTAGGTAATACACTCACAGACCCCCGGCCGGTGGGGTGAAGATGGCTGAGTGTATGAGACTGTGAACTACTTGTGTGGGGTTTGTGCCTACCTACCTGTTGATACAAAACTGCCTTTAACGCGACCGTGAACCTTAATGGGGACCTTGGGAATCCAGTGTGCCATCACCAAACCACAGTAGCTTAAGTAATTCCCAGAATACATTTCTAAAAATATAACTTGGGATCTCAGGTCTCGGTCTCTCAAGCTACGTTTCAGTCTGGAACCAATTACTATAAGCATCTTATCTCACCAAATACACAAGACTGTAATAAAAACACTAATGTACTCTTAACTCCAAGAGCACAATGGTCCCTGTCTGCCATGCTCGATTATGCACTCTCCTATTATATATTATTGGGCTGAAAATATCTGTGGGAAAAATAAGCATCATTTTTAAAAAATCATTTAATTACTTCTTAAGCGTATTTTACCCTATTCAAAGCTGAAGCACTTCTGCACTTTTCTTGTTACTACTTTTAAGAGCACACATTTCTAATTTTTTTTTTTTTTAATTAGCCGGGTGAAGTTAAACTGCATGACTTTCAGAGCTAAAAATGATGTGTGCCTTGGTCTCTGAAACATAGTAATGAAGTTCTCATCTGACTGGCAAACCCAATTTTTTATCCTTATTGACCTTCCACAGAAAAAGCATTCACCAAGTGTTTGTGATGAGAGTGCTTCAGATAAAGGGATACGCTCAGATGAAGTGATGATACGCTCAGAGCAGGGCTTCAGTCACCCTGGGTTTCCCCCTTTCATCAACCCTTCATCCTCTCCTTCTTCTAATCCTAATCTGCAAAAATTCAGACAAATTGTTTGGTTTCTAACGACGTGGCAGAAAGTGTGAGCAGCTCTCATCTCAGAGCCACGGGCCACGTCTCCAAACAATTCTCCCTCTACTGCCCGAGGAAAAAAATACATGATGTTCAGTGTCAGTGTCCTTAAGCTACTAACTCCTGGTACGCTAAAAGATAAGGAGTGGAAGCTTCAAAATACCTTCTGATAAATTAAAAATTATGTACAACAGACAGCATGCAAGTTAAAAAAAAAAATAAAAATTCACAAATCCCAAAAGAGCAATTTCTACATTTTCTGTAGAAATCCAGACTCATCTACATCCAGAATCTTGGCTGTATGTGAAATTTAGCCATAGGATTGTTAAACTAGAACTATAACGAAGAAGAAAAACACAAGACTATTTCCTTAGGAAGCAATTGCTATTAATTCCTGTTAAACCTCTTTGATGCTTTTAGACCCAGACTTGACTTATTCCTATCTGCGTTATACAGAATTGTAACAGTGATGAAAAGTGTCACCTGTTTCATGACCAGGAATCCTCCCTAAAGTCACATAATCTTACAATATCAAAAAATAAGGGAATGTGAACTTTCACGAAGAAAAAGTAGATTTTTAGAATTAACAGCTGAAATGAAAACTTGGATATGTGACCCCACAATCCTAAAAGGCACCTTAAAAAATAAGGAGGAGCTCCAAATTGAGGCACTTTTATGTTCCTTAGAAGTTTGCTTTTCAACATCTCACAGACACAAGCAATTGTCCTCACCATTTCCAATCCAGAAATAACAGCACAATTAATAGGAAGGCCAGACCTGATTCTCTGCCCATCACAAGCTGATGTTGGGAACTGATGCTTTTCAACAGTCTTAAGTTTTGTGAGACCTGACCCCCTCGAAGCGTACATAAGAGCAGTTCCACGCACAGATCAGGTGTGGGTTTAAGGGAAAGCAGAGGGTACACACATGCCAGGAATCAGGGAAAGGATACAGAAAAAGCTTTGGATTAGAATCACACTGAACCTCTTCAACAGTAACATCAACAGAACTGCATCCAACACTTGCAAAGGAGCCTCAAGAGGGCATAAGATCTACTTTCACTCCCAAGACAGGACAACCAAGGATGAAAGCCTGATGAAGAAATTCACAGAGTGAGCCCCTTTAGGCAGATGCAAACACAAAGTGCATCTTAAAAAAAGATGTTGGACCTAGAGAATGAAGCTTGCTCTAGTTGTTCTGGTGAGTGGAAAAGTCTGCTTTTGTAACATGTTAGCTCAACCTGATAAAATAAATGTAAAGCACAATCAAATAACAAGCAAATTGTCTGAAAGCGTATCAAACAAGCCTGGATCCCTCAAAGCCCAGACTATGTTATTCCAGGTGTATTATCACCTTTCCTAGGGCAGCATTAGTGTCCGAGAGACCTTGAGGTACACTGCTTCAGGAGGCTCATGCAACTCAACTGATCCCTCTTCTCCTCTGGAATAACCGGGACGGCCCTACCTGAAAACTGTGGATTTACACTGCTGTGGGACTGAAGCCACAGCCCTGAAGAGCACTCTCCTCCTAGCACCCGTGTCTGGGAACACTTACATACATTGTGGATATTTCACCCGCTCGAGGGATTGAACTCATTGTATAAGACAAAAATGATAAAGAAAGAGCGAAAGTCTCAAAACTGCAGATAAACAGAATCCATGAGGTACCGTAGTAATGCAAACACAACCGATTGTCAGCTTCTACAGAATACCATCTAATTAGAGCTGTTATCAAAATGAAGGTCATGTTAAATGGTACTAAGCACACCCTGTACTTACACTGATATTCATGTTAATGCTCATCAAAGTAATTCCTGTTTTAAAAGGGATGATTACTTAGTACCATTATCAGTCTCAGCCTCAATATATTATACTGTCACTAATACGCAGAAACCTCAACTTCAGAAAAAGATTCATTATCTCCAGTGCTGAGTCAGTATGAGCTGTGTATCTTGGAGGAAATACAGTTTGTGCACAGAAAAAAAACTCCACACTGTTTGAGCAAGACACTGTGCCCCTGAGTCCTCCCTCCAGTTTAGGTGGTGACCTGGATCCTACATCAATAACTCAATTTATTAATTCTGGCCAGCATATAGTAAATTGCTTTTTGCAGCATTTTGTGCTGATGGTGGAGAGCTATTGAGGAACTTTCTTCTCCTTTAAAGAAGACACTTTAGCTGTCACATCATGTGTAACAATCAATGGTTTTCCTTGCTTCTTTCAGTTGCTTTCCAAGTTGGCAGTCTTAAGAGGGCAATTTCAAAAGAAGCCAAATTGGTTTGTTTTCATCATGTTCTTCGATGCAACATTTTGTATGGCAATAAAGTGCCATTTCATCTGAAAAGATACTCCCAACTATTATAGTTTGGGATTTTTTGCCTCAATGTGTTTCATTTATTTATTTACACTCAAGACAGATCACAAAAGAACAAGCAGCCTGACCTTTGGACAACTGTCAGAAAGCCCAGCTCTGCGACTCCAACAACCAGCGTGACCTTCTTCTCTACATTCAGCAGCCAACAATCACACACAATAAGAGAGAAAAAAGCAACCTGGCCTGTGTAGAAACCTGGACTGGGTCAGGTAACACAGCCTGTTCTCAAAGCACCTGAAGATTTATGCTTTGTGAACCCTTTCAGACCATCTGGGACCCACCAGCTGAACTGCAGAACTGCTCGTGCTGATGCCCTGCCAGCAGCAGCTCCCAGTTAAGAGTTTTAAAAACATCTCTGTAGCTTCACCTCTGTTACCTCAGAGGTATCACCCATCATCTGTCTTTCCGTGGGCACCATAAACACCACATAAACCAAGTGATCGGTACCCAGTTTGCATCGCTGGGTTGCAGGCAGAGCTGGTGGGAAGGGCTTGGAGGTAGAGTTCCTCACACAGAGACCTCAGGCTCTGCCATCTGTACCCAACAGGCCACTGGAAGGAAACCAGGGTAACTGGTTCCCAGCAGCACCCTCTCTGCACTACAGGCCACAGTTGGGCTTCCAATGGATTTCAAATATAAAGCAACCAGTTCAAGGTCAAGCTCCCCAAAAGCATTCACTGCAGCAGTAATGTACATGCTGGAAAGTAAAAGACATAACTGGATATAAATGAAGAGAAAACCTCTCACAACTACTGTTAATTCTCTATCGATAATCCAACACTTCAAACAAAATCCAAGCGGCGTATGTCAGTCCTGCTCAGAGAAACAGAAATAACCACCAATATATTTTCTATCCCCTTTCTATAATGCATCAATAGCGGCTTGGTTTTATGGGGAAAAATAGACAGTACAATATTCTATGCCATGCAATATGCTATACCACTCAGAGGGCATGTTGTTGATTTTATTGATTCAGTTTTCACACGACTGTAACCCCATTATTGTCAGCAGAGCAATTGGAAACTGCAAATAGATTCCAGACTGATAGACTCCAATATTTCTAATTTTCTACTGTATCCAGCGCTAGCTTTATCTCTATTTTTTTAATTTGACTTTTCCTTTCTAAGGGTACTGCTCTGGGACACCTACTCAATGGTCTTCTATTAAAAAAAGGACAGCATTGAGTCCATTAGAGGCATTTATTAGTATTATCAGGATTTTACAACATGATAGCATAATCTGTCCTTTGCCTGAAGTAAACACTTTTAAAGGAGAGTCCATAGGGAGAGTAAAACTGAAGCATTTTTTAAAGTGGTGAATACTAATCAGATATATAGCTGGAGGAAAAGACAATGTTATAACAAGAGGATACAGCAAGCAGACCATGCAACAAGCACGATACCAAGGAATCAAAATATGACAGTAGCCTATACTTCGGAGAGGAAGGTGGGGAAGAGGAAATCAAGGACAAACTGGCAAAACAGGGGGCAAGTATAACCATCACTAATAGGAGATGGAGAGGAAAATCAGGACAGGAAGGTGACTATTTGGATACTTGCACTGAAATCAGCACACTGGGAAAGTCTCCAGGCTGGGTTAGAGCCCAGGGAGAGAGTGTCAGGGCTTCATGCTGCCACTCACATTGGAATAATTCATGCATTGGAGGATACCTAGAGTCTTAATCACCATAGCCTCTGCTATTCAAACAGGTCCAACTTTCCTGTGATCTTCTTCATCTTTATTCTAGGTTTTTTCTGTGTTAGTACTGGTTTCGCTACGATCAGATTCTTGCCTGCAGAAATATTAACTAAACTTGGGGTTTCTATACAAATACTTGTTAATACTGCAGTTAGACGTTTATTGAGCACAAAAAAGAAGGACTGTAGCGTGAAGTGCAGAGTAACCCTACCTATTTGGATTATGTGAGATAATAGTCTCATAAATTGTGACTGTGGAAGAAGTGATCAACACTGACTCTTCCTTAATAGGCCTTTTACAAGGTCAGTAATAGAGAATTAGGGGAAAAAATGGCCTCTATAGCCTCTACTTGTTTAAAAGTCAGGTTTCACATTTAGTACATTACAAGGCAGATTTTGCTATGTCAAGGAATTTTGCTCATGTCTAAAAAAAAAACAAAACCAAAAGCCATACTGTACACATGCACCAGCTTCTGAAATATCACCAAAACCAACCTAAGAAATTTTTTTCATTTCTGCCTGTTTGCATTTTATTAAGTTGTTATGATGAAGGTAAAAGCATTCAAAGCAAAAGTATGGAGCCCAGGGATTGTTTCTTTTCTCACTAACACCTCAGTAAATTAGGAATAACTCACTAACACCTCAGTAAATTAGGAATAAGTCATCTCTGGAAACAAAAGCAATTGTCTCTGGAGCTGCAAAAGAGTAAGTACCACTTGGAAGGGTCTGTAGGTCCTGTGCTAATCCCATGGAACAGACACGGACACACAACAGATGGAGCTGGTACGAAGGGAAGGTGCGGAAACACATCTCCTGGAATTGCCCCTCTCTATACATTCATCCTATCTCCCCTAAACAGCTAAGTGGGGGTAGACAGAATCCCTTCCCGGAGGTGCCTGACTGCCTGGGGCGAGCTGAGACACAACGCCTCAAGTCTGGGTGCCCCTTCTGGGTGTGACAATTCCTCCTCCCTCCCCAAATTGGCAGTGCT
>BJBW01011702.1:0-11897 GCA_004320125.1 Scolopax mira
GAACTCTGAGCCCAGGGCGGCCTGGAGAGTTCCCCAACGCGTTGGTAATAAATACCTCCTGCTTATGGACTTGAAAACTTAGTCTCTGAGCAGTTTCTATTTCGTCTTTTGGGGCAAATTTGGCATCATAACAATGGGTTTTGGAACTTCTGTTTCTTTGTTGAGGGGTTGGACCCTTGTTTTGGAAAACAGGTCTTTTTGTGACCTTCCCAAAACTCTACCACTCTGGCAAAAGGGACACTACTGTCAACATTGATGTTAGATAGGTTCCTGAATAGCACTGCAGAGGAGAAGGTTTTTGCTGCTGCTAACCCTTTCAGCCTGATTCTTAATGTACTGCTCTTAAGTACATTTAAGTGCTCTTAAGTCTTAGTTGATGGTCTTCAACTAATACTTGCAGAAAGCCAGTGGTTTGGACCCATTACTGGAAAAGGTCTGTAGATGGTTAGCTGGTCATACAAATGTTGTTGTTGCAACACTTATTAAATATGTAATTATCTGCTTTGGAACCTTATCACTAGACCTGCCCTGTGCTTCTCCTAACTGCTGAGGGCAGAGGAAGAGAGTGAAACAAAATATTCTGATCCTTCCAGGAACACACATCTCAAGTTGATGGTCTTATGAAGATGCTGACTAGCTATTTATTGTATCTTTGGAAATCTTTGTCTTGTTTCCAATAAAATACTTTCTGTCATAGGTTAACTCCATTTCCTTAAGACTGGGCACTGTTTTTAATTTTCATTTTGTTTCCTGGCCAAATATTGCATTACAACCAGAGAAAGCTTGCAAGAATGTAGCAGCATATTGGGGTGGAAAATAAACATTCTAGGCATATCGCAAGTGTTTCCAAAGCAAGCAATATAACCTCATTAGGGTCAGAATTAAAGTTCATCTGAAAAGGAACACAAACATATGACAGGTTTGAGACAGCACAAATAAGATTTCTTATACAAAGCACTCTGCATTGTATAAGAAGCTTCTGCTTAAACATGTCAAGAGGTGATGGCCCATATTAAGATATGTCTGCCGGGGAGCACTTCTGTCTGCATATATCAGCTGCAGCAATGTGTCCACTCAGTCACTTTGTCTTTGTCTCATTGGTCAAATATGTTTAATTAAGATACTAAAACCAATGAGAAATGGATGTTTCCCACACAGCTAACTACTGATGTGCTGTCAGTGGAGCATATAGGTCCAAAGAATCAGATATTTTAAGGACAAAATATCTCCTCCATGAGAATTTCTACCTTAGCTGACAGAAACCTTTTCATGGATCCTATTTTGTGTGACCTATTGGCAGTTTCTCACTCAATATGATACAATGTGATACACCAGATCTTAAAGAATAAGACATCCATTTTGCTTATCTAAGCTGTTAAAAGCAACATAGTTACCAGGGAGTAGACAAGCAGGGTTTCGAGAAAATATTTGCTAATACAGTTAACAGCCTAGCAACATCAACTTGGAATTTGGTAGTCTTTCCACATTTTCCACAGTGATGACTTACATTTTTTCCCTGGAGGTCAGCTATCCATCCATTTGGTGTTCCATAAATTGAGTTTCTAGAAATAAAGTCACTTTCTAAAGGTTATGCAAAATCTGCCATAGAGAAAATGCATGTGCATGCACTGCTACCTACAAAAAACCTATTTGATTTCCCTTCAAAATTCCTTTTTTTTTTTTGTATTGCAGATGAAATCCAGAAATGCAAAAGAATTACAGAGAAATGGAAACTCTGTGAAATTTAGTTATGGAGGAAATATGCTATGTTTAAAGATGATTCTCATAGGTGAAGGGCTGGGCCCTGCTTTCTGGGTGTACAGGGCAGAAGTTGCCCCTGTTCCTTTCCTCCCGATAGGATGGCTCCTAGTGCGCCCACCTGGCTATGGAGATCTAAGGACTCAGAGGCCTTGGTAAGTTTGTTTCCCATTAAATCACAAGAGGAGGCATTCATTTGTTTGGCCGGAGGATATCCAGTCAAGTCCAGCAAGAAGGAAGAGAGGGCAGTGTTGGGGTTGTTCAGCCTGGGGAAGAGACGGCTGCAGCCTTCCAGTATCTGAAGAAGGTGTACAAGAACTCTGTTGAGGGACACAAGGGCCGTGTAGTGAGAGGACAATGGGTAATGGCTTCAAACTAGAAGAGACCGGATTTTGATTAGATATCAGGAAGAAATTTTTTACTGAGAGCATGGTGAGACACTGGAAGAGGATTCACAGATAAGTTGTGGATGCCCCATCCCTGAAAGTGTTCAAGGCCAGGCTGGATGGAGCTTTGAGCAACCTGCTCTAGTGGGAGATGCCCCTACCCACAGCAGGGGGGGTTGGAACTTAATGCTCTTTAAGGTCCCTTCAAACCCAAACCATTCTATGATTGTACGGGCTCATTAAGCCCAGCTCAGACACCCTGCAGAGGCACATTACTCATTTGAAACATGTTTATGTCCCTCCTCCCCGCGGGTTGGGAACACGAAGGGATACAGCAATTTTCCACACGGTAACCCCAGCGGCACCAACCCGGGGGCGGGCGGTGGAATGCTGCCACCGGTAGCCACGAGGTGGCGCTGCGGCACTGGGAGAGCCGGCACGCGCCAGGGGAGCGGAGCGCCCCGCCTTCTCCTCACTCCTTCCCCCCTCTCTCCTTCCCGCCATCTCCTCCTCCTGCTGTCCCTCAGCCTCAGCCTCCTGCGCGGCTACACTCCCTCAAGCAAGAAAAAGACAAGGGCAAAACGGTGGTTTCTTCTTTTTTACAGAAACACAGTCAAGAGAAACCAACAGCGCTTCATCCTACAGAGGAATTATAGTACAATTTAAAAAAAAAAAAAAGTCCTGATGTTTTCAGACTTGTAAAGTCCTGTAAACTCACAGTGAACATTTGTTTTTTACTTTCCTTTATTTGCAAACAGGATTTCTCCCCACCATTGTAAATAGCAGACATTTAGTTTGGATGAACATTTGAAATGGTAGCTTGCAGCACACCTGAAGTGATCTGGGTAAATTCATCCTTCTTTCCACTGCTAGTATTATCTTTGAATTAAAGGAATTAAGAAGGTTCTATCTCAGAGTTTTAACGGTTACATATTATACATAAAATCAAGAAAAAAAACCCCTATAAATTGCAAATAAATGCTATATTTCCAGCTAGAAACAACTGCCCTATTTCCGCAAGCTACACCAAGACCCTTGCATGAAAAGTAAAACTAAACCCCAACTCAAAATGGAATTAAGAAGTCCACATGTTATCAACCACAACATTCTTCATAGTCCAAATGTGCTGGGATGAAATGAGCACAGCAGCTTTATGTCAACAGGCGCTTTGGGTAGTATCTTCACATGACAATGTCTCTCTAGTTACAGCCCTGTACCACACAGAGAATAAGTCGGAGACAATAGTTGGAGCTTTGACTGTGCTATTATTGACCAACATAGGTCTTACCGATTTACAGGTCACAGGATCTGTAAATATAGCCTATTTATGACACTGACCTTAAAAACCAAGAATGCGAAAATGGCCACAAGAAATCATTTTCTATGCAGAAGCTTCTCAGGAGGCACAAGATGGGCAGAACGTTGTTTTGGTTTGTTTTTTTTTCCTCAACAGTGCTTCAGTCCCCCAGGCAGATGGCAGATTTTGCACCAAGGAACAGAAGAGGGAGTGCTGAAAAAAGGAGGAGATAAAGAGGACAGCTCTAGTTTCCAGAGCTCCAAAGGGACTGGGGGAATTGGAATATAAACTGGCTATTCTGGCTTAAACTGATAATCAGGCAGGGAAGAAGTGGCCCTTGTATGTCTTAACCAAAAATATCACTTACAATAACATTAATCCTTATTTTTCCCCTGAGTACTACAGATGGGAAAAAGAGCTGAGGCCAGTCTTTCAAAATCAGCCACAGCAATGCTACAGGGAAGAGGGAACACCAGCTTTTCTCCTAGACATATGAACCCTGATTACTTCCTCTCCACTCTGTATCCCAGCCTTGCAGTGCACAAATCTGATTTTGACTGGTAAGACTTCAAGCTACAAGTCAAAAGCCAAGCAATGATTTAAAAAAAACCCCACTACTATCTTTCAACAGAGTATGGAACAATTATCCACACAAAATATATGAAGCTAGACATTTGATCTAGCTTGCCCTATGGGTTTGGGCTTTATTTTGTTGTTGTTTTGACAATCATAAGGGAAGTTTATACCTGTTTGAAAACATGGAAGTCATACCCATGTTTGTAGTTTCCTGGTTGACCTGTAGCCTTTTTGAAAAGCAGCATCAGATAAAGTATGTCACAAATCTCTAGAAAAAGGCTGACTTATGTGCTAAGATGCAAGAAGACATGACTGTTCTTGGAATTTCTTTAGATGTTTTGCACGAGTTGCACATTTACAATGTGGCCCTTATGCCTGTTGTTGTGTAGATTTATTCTCATCCTCTTTCCTATCAAACCACTTCTGAATCAGCTGTTCCTCAGGACAGTCCCCAACAGGACAGTCCCCCCCAAGGGAAAAGTCCTTGAGCCCCGTCACAAGGAGCATCACAAATGTGGTATTTTCAAGCTTTTCAGCTATATAGACTTGTCCTTCCATAGCAGTCTTTTTACGTTTCAGTAATGTATTGGCTCCATCAACTTGCTGGCAAACTTCCTGCTTCTGATGTATTTGAAAAAAAAATGTTTTTATTGTTAGATTTCGCACACTTGCTCCTCAGAATCTTTTTGGCCGACTTTATTATGGCTTCACATTTGGCTTGCCAGAAGTTTTAGTATCTTTTCTATGTTATTCATTTGGACTTCAATTTTGAAGGTTGTCTTTTTTACTTCTAATAACCTCTTTAGTTTGTTTTTAACTAGCTTCTTTCTCATGTTCTTGAGAGGATTAAAATTCAAGAGTATTCGACCAGACTCCAAACACTCTTTCTGAAAATGTCAAAAGAAACAAAAAAAATACCCGACTTCTTGAAAGCTACCAGAATTAATTTTTTTAAATTGTTTGAAATTGAAAATCTTGCCCACCCTGTAAGAGAAAACCAAGGTTCAAAGTAACTTTTGCCATCTTAGATTCCCCCCTAAGTCTAAAAAGTTTAATCAGATCTTAAGATGTGATGCAAGTTCAAAGAATTTTACATGAGCATGTAAAGCACTGCAGTGCTTGGGAAAAAAATACTGTGATGTTGATAATGCAGTAAGCTCTGAAGTGAATAACTCTCAAAGCACATGCATGGAGCTTGCAAAGACTGTGCACAAACTGTGGTTGAGAGGGAATGTGTGATTTAGTCAATCAGTCAAGCAGAGAGCTTTCATTTTTGGAGTTGTAGTTTATAACTTACTTAAGGCATTAATTGTAAGCGTCTTGGGTATCTATCCCTCACTTAATTAATCTCCACACTTATGTGAAGTGTGAATCCGGATCATAACCAGAGGCTCTTCCAGCATGACGACTTCATCTGACTGGATGAGAAGGAAAGCCACTTCAGGATCCAGGTGCAGGGGAGAGAAAACTCATGCCTAAAGATGTATAAATACTTGTGCACCAGAGATGGTAGAAGATTTCACTTTTTCACCCAGCAGTAATCTTCTGAGTCTGAGGATCCTCAAAATTACTGCACAGTGTAAATTCCCATCAAAAAAGTTTTGCAGGATTTAGTGTTATTCTGCAGGCTTTTCTTAGGAGGTTATATTAGCTGATACCAACTCATATGTTGGCTAGACCTGTATTATTATCCAAGTGAGACAGGTTAAAACTAGTGTGGATATCTATGTTGCTGTTGTAGACGTATAACTTTATGGTGTGTGGTCCATCATTATGCAGTAGTGTTAAATTTCTGATTCAAAGAATGTTGTCCATTGAAACTTCATTGATATAAAAAAAAGGAAGCTGAAATCAATAAGAAACAATATGAAGACACAGGAGAACACAGAAGAAGAAATAGGTAACAAAAAGAGAAACAGATGTTGGAGAGAAAAATATGCGAAGTGGCAGACACATCAAAGGCAATTAGATTTACTTAAATGTTTCAAAATCTTTTTCTCATAAATATACTTCTCATTAATATACTCTTCTCATAAAATACATTAAATGTAGAGACACTTTGGAAACATGCTTTGTTTCTGTATTACACGAAGTACTTACTAATTAAAACTAAATAAATCCCAACTTAGATTTCTGTGCACATGCTGGTCTTCTTACCTGTGTAATTTGATTTTTGAAGATTTTTGATATCTTCTAGTGATGAGTTCATATAGAATAAAGCATCTGTGGGTAAAAAAAAAAAAAAAACCAACCAAAAAGCTTGTTATCTTACTATTGTTCTTTTCAACCAACTGCAGCACGAACATTTTTTATGTAATTAGCTTTGCACGTGTGACAAAGATATAATTTTATAATAGACTCATCAGGTTATGGGAGCTTCTACAGGTGGCATTTATGCAATCTGTTTATTATTGAAAAGGTAGACATACACGCATATTATTGCAAAGCATTATTAGCCTCTATAAGAACATTTAAACATTAGATGGTAGTACTTATTTTAGTTTTTAAAGATTTTTCTGGTTTATTCTACCCATAGTCAATCTTAAATTAAGATTACAGTTAACTGAAGCATCACAGCTATGTCTGTGTCACTGCTTCAATTTGGAAACTCACTTGTGTCTATCTTATAGATAGGTAAAACAACAGTGTTCAGAATTTAAAATTTTGTCAATCAAGGATTATTATATGGAATATCTAAATTCTCCTAGTCCCCTCCAAAAGGTCAAATGATATTTCTCAGATAGTACAATCTTTGTCTGCAAATAATTTAATTTAGCTCTGCAACTCCAGGTAATGGTCATTCTTGATGAATAATCACGTTTGACATCCTCAGTCCAGCTTCACTTCTGCTTAGTATTTGCACTGGATAAAGTGTAGCTAAGTAACAGTTAAACAGAAAATATGTCTATTTAATTAAACTATGAATAATTTTATCATGAAAACTTTTCCCTGACTGAAACTGTGTAAATTTTTCCTATTTACAGTAAAGCTATAGTTCAACTATTATTATTCTAATAGAGGATAAACCACCTTTTCCAATTTTTGAGCAGAACTAAATGTGTTACAGAGGCATCTGTTTATAATTGCCAAAGGTCTGGCTTTGCAGTGAGTGTAAAACCACCAATAACTAACATACCTACAAATTCCAGTCATCTTTTTTATATAGAAACAAGCTGGTCAGTGATACAGAAGTCCAATGTAGGAAAAAGGCAAGGGGTTTGCCACCAGGGATGTGGGTAGAGTTCATCAGATAACCTAGAAGAAATTTATTTTGAATTATTATTTAAACAAAATAAAATATTTATCTGCTACATCACCCTCAAGGTTATTGAAAAAAAACTTGGAAATGAACTGCTTAATAGTTTAGTGCTGGGTAGTACAAAACAGATAGCAGCTGTTTTTATGTAATTTAGAACTTCCAATTTCAGGTTGATTTTATAGCTTTTAGGGACAAGCTTTTTAGTTGAGAGAACTTGAGAATGCTGCATTTTTATCTCCTTTTTCCCAGGCTAGGGTAACCAAAACCTAGCTTTCTGTATCTAATTTCTTCTCATTGCTGTAAGCTCCATGCATGCATACACAGACAGAGGATCATAGCTTCATCTAGCTGTTATGGACCCAAAGTGCTTTAGAGGAACAATCTGAAACATCATTACCTTTAGGACTGTTTTCAACGCAAAACCATAAAGTTCCAGCTGTGTTGTTGTAAAAATTACAAAGCTAAAGTGAATCTCAATTTTATTTTGTTTGGAACCAATGGGCAGTCTTTGCTACAGAAATCAACTAGATGAAGGATTCATAGCTCTTGAGCCTCTTGTGGTTTACCAACAATTCAGGTGTGGCTCAAGCACGCAAAGTCACACCACAGCAGCAGTGTCATGGTGGTGCCAGCCCTATGGAAATCCACATACCCAGCAAGATGGGAGTGTTTACTCAGTTCGTTGCTTCATCCCCACCATTGGAGAGGGAAGTGGGTCCTTCAGAGCACTGATGGTACTTCCCACATGACAAAGCTTTCCTGGAACACTATTCCTGAGTTTGGCTTTCTGAATCTCAGTTCCTTCAAAATTTTCTAATGGTACTCCTAACATCAAGAAAGTTTTTGCTCCACCACTGGATATGTCTGTCTTTTTTTTTTTTTTTTTGACCCCTCAAGTCAAGTAAAAGTCACATATCAGCAGGGATCTTGCTTGACATGAAAAGGTATTATGTCTGCAAAAAGCATTGTTTCCTTAAGAAAAAAAAAAAAAGACACAGAATATACCAAGACTGTGTTTTCTGCTTGCTCTGACTCAAAGTGTGAAGACTCTGCAGGTCAGATTGCTACAGCGATTTAGGAGACTCTCTAGAGTAAATGGGACACAAGGAGATAAAACACTTTTATCACTTAATCTGGAAAGCTAACATGACTTTCCCTTCTATATGGGGAAAATAAAAAGGAGACACTCTTAACAAATAAAAGCTTCATTCAAATCCTCAAAAAAAAAAAAGAAAGTGAGAATATTTTTTCCTCTTAAATGGATTATATTGAAATGTCACTCACCAAAGTAAATTTCAAATAGTTTATACAATATATCCAAAACATGGACAAAAATCCCAAAGTCTTAATGAACTTTTTGGTTTTTGAATCTGCTCTTCTGGTTCTTCTGCATGGGGGACCATGAGGCAGGCAGAAGAGTGTAATGCTGCAAGGAGTTTGGTAGGGGTGGCAGCTTAAATAAGAGCTACATCTGTGTAGATAGTTTGACAATCATTTCAATTGCATTGCCTCCTGACAGGGATAGATATCTGATGGCCTTATTTACATATGAGAACAGCAGATATTTTAATAACCACATCATTTTTTCAGCAGGCTATGAATATTCAATAAAAAATTTTCCAAAGGTATCCTATCGTGACCTTCTTTCCTTCCAAATGAAATTTAAAAGAAAATGAGGAACAAGTCACAGCTGTTTGCTGTACTAACTTAATTGCTGTTGTTTTGTGTAATACCACAACTATTCAATAATCACAATAAATCCTGGATTGCAAATACCGTATTTCACATCTTCAGTTCTGCTCTAAATACTTATCCTTAGGTACTTAGAAGATGCCCAAAAAGTAGTAACCACCACTGCTGCATCTGTTATATTAACCTCTTCTTTGTGGCTGTTTGACAAAGTATAAAAGATGGTACAAGTTGTACTAGCCTGACACCATAAAAAGCTTCAATAAAAAATTAATTTTATTCCTTTATCAGAATTGTAAGCAGAGAAACCAGTGATTGTAGGAGCACAGGAACTGATGTCTGTGTTAATGCCCAGTTGTTGTCCCTTAAGATTTATACTTGGGCAATGAAGACAACCTCTACTGTGCCACCTTAACATATAGATAGATTAGGGCCGTTGACATAGCATCTGCCAGGAACTACAAATATTTAGGATCTGGAATGACTCTTACAGAAGCCAATGGAAGTCTTACTGATGATATTAATGAATATTGGACTAGGTTCAAAGACAGGGAAAGAAAAGGTTATGTTCCTGTGAGTACCTTAGGCCTATTCGACTTCCACTACATGTTTTATTTTTTTCCAAGCATTTAACAGGAATAAATATTTGTATAGGTGTTACACAATGTGCTATGGGGAAATGTTGGATTACAAAATAAACTGCATTCCTGACAAATTGTAATTACTGCCCAGGAGAGCGAACACCAAGAAACTGCTTCCTCTCAGTTGTGGGAACCAGGCGTGTGTTGTGCACCTGATCAGGAAAAAAAAGAAATTCCCCCCCCCCCCAAAAAAAAAAAAAAAAAAAAAAAAAAAAAAATTCCCACAACCAGAGGACTCACACAGATTCACACCAACATGTTTGGGATTTCAGATTTCTGTGCAGATGTCAGATGGGGGACTGGGATAAGAAGAACCAGTGCCTAGTTACTATGGATATATAAGATGACATAAAGGAAATTTGAGATTAGAAAATCACACCCACATCCAGAGGCCAGAAGCATAACCGTTTACCAGAAGCAATTCCTTTCATTTCCATGAAATGGATCCAGTCAGACATAATATTTGCAAAGGACAAGATCTGGCCCCTTCAGCTCTTGCTTTTTCCACAGTGTTATGTCGAGAGTTTCAAAGATATGTCATCATCACCTCAAAGTGTTAAAAAACTCCCAATTATATGCCAAGCCTCAAATTCCTGAGATATGCTAAAAAGTAGACTTAAAAATAATAAATGTTTAACTCTTAATTTGCTTACTCCCTTTCACAGTGTGTAAAGTTCAAGTATTTCAGAATTTTCTCTAAAGCCACAAGGGCCAAAAATGTATTCTTTTCCCACTAAAAACTGAGATTCTCAGGTGAAAACCAGATAGCAGTCTGTATTATGAAATTCATGAAGCTGGAAGACTCTGCAGGGAAAGGTGATGTCTCTCTCCAGTCAGATGAGAGCAAGAGGTAGGTGGCCAGCCAGCGTTAGTCCGGGGCCGATCCTTCATAAAAGCCAGATAAAACTAAATTTGAGCCAGTCTGTGGCATGGTAAGCATGACCCAAGATCACATGCATAATAGGTGTCCCCACATCCTGCCACACGGCAGGCACTGCTGTCATCGATCCCTCAGCATGTGTCCCTCAGCACCTACTCCAACACACCTAATTCCCCTCATCTGTGATCTCACCAGGCTGATGGGGATTGCTGTGCTCTTCTATAGTCCTCCCAGGGCCTGTCCATCTCCCTGGAGGGTGCATGGTATCTTTTCATGGAAATGGGAGCACAGAGTCACCATGTGGGGCCTCAAAGACCCCGTGATGACCCACTGCCCTTCTGCACCATGTCTGGGGCTTATACATCCCATATGCCAGAGCTGGAACGTCTGCACACCCCAGGGCTTACAAACAACCTTCCAGAGCAAATGGGCACAAACTGCCTCTATGGATGGGTCTTTAACGATCTTAAATATAGGATTTTAAATATATGTGGGATATAAGTCAATACAAGATCAATAACTTCGGCACATCTTTTTCTGTTTCCTCATTCAAGTAGAGCATCCTTGGGCTTAGGGCAAAGACTTCAGAGATGTCCTCCATCTTTCTTTTTCAGCTTATAATTTTTCTCTGAATCATGGTGTGAGTCAGACAGCCTGTCTGTCTCTCCTTTGTCCCAGCCAATTTTCTTTTCTCTTGTCTGGACACTCAGATAAATAAAAATAAGTTCCTCAGCCCCTCCTTCCTGTGGTACATTTTGCCTTCAAAAACAGCTTCTCCAGCCACTTCTGAGTTTTCATTTCTATTATCTGTGGGGAAAGAGGCATAGACTCTCCACCACTTGGAGAAGCTACAGAAATTCTCACAGCCTCAGCCAATTTCTTATCCTTCATCCATCTTTCCAGATGGCTCACTGATACAGATTTCCAGATTCTCATCTGGGAGAAGGTCAGAACGAAGACTAGTATGCTTTACCAATAGTATGAGACACTGAAAACGTACCTGTATTATTTGGATGTCAAAAGCTTCCCATTGGGGCACGGGTTAAGGCAATGACTTTTGTGCTATAACAGCCTGTTCCAACCGACCAGCTCTCTGTAACAGCCCCTTTCACTGAATTTCCTGAATTTTTAGAGTTGGAAGGGACCATAGAGATCATCTAGTCCAACTCCCCCACCAAAGCAGGATTGCCCATAGCTAGAGCATGTCACTCAGGACTGCATCCAGGCAGGTCTTGAAAATCTCCAAAGAAGGGGACTCAACAACTTCCCTGGGCAGCCTGTTCCAGGGCTCCGTCACCCTCACTGTAAAAGTTTTTTCTCATATTTGAGTGGAACCTCCTACGTTTCAACCCCTTGTCCTCTCACTGGCAACTGCTGAAAAGAGTTTGGCTCCCTCCTCCTTCAAACCACC